>JABFPN010001258.1:0-31179 GCA_022817305.1 Leptoteleia sp. ZL-2020
GGGGGGGGCATTTTATCATTCGCAAGACCGCTCGCCGATCTACTCCGTGGGGCACGGAAAGGTCCAACGCTTTATGACGATAAATACAACGAAACGGCGATGGCGTCCAATAACTTATTTATAAACATGCAAATCGAAATATTTAGGACGATAGAATCACTTTTCGTGGCGGCATAAATTTCGCGTCTTACACATTTTATCGCCGGTGAAAGTTATATATTTTTTTTCCCCTTTTTTTTTTCTTTTTTCCACGAGGTGAGGAATACGTTATTGGATCACGATAGTCCGATGTCTTTTCTCTCTCTTTCTATCACTCTCTTTCTCTGCCCCGTTGACGATGTAATTCGGAGCTATGAATTATCGTTGAAAAAACATTGGCGTTGGGTTTGATACGGGAGTGCTTTATGGCCGGGCGAAAGCGCGCTTTCTGGATCGATAATTAATCCGCTGCGACGTAACGACAACTTTTCGGGCATTTCTGCGAAATTTTTTTCACCATACGTAGCGCGCGTATTAATGCGTCGGATTTAAATACAATGGAAATGCCTTTCATTTTAAGTTTTTCAGGCCGGATACATAAATCGCGACGAAACAAGTGCCGTGCATTTGGCAATGCCGTGCATTTTTATTGGTCATTAATAAGGCCGCGCCGCTAAGATGCCTAAAATGTCTGAACTCCACTCTAAAAAATGTGATACTAAAATAACTGATCCGCAAAAAAGTGTATGAAACGGGCGGCAGAAATTTGCGAGAGTGCGCTCAAAGAATATTAAGTGCTTGTAAAGATACATTTAAAAGTCAAAAAGTTCTATGAAATTCAATTTCAAATAAAATGAAACGAATTTTAACGGGTTTTATTTCTCTTTTTTTTTAATACAATACGTTTCGATCGAAGCTTCCGCTGGAATTAATTTTATTGCATCATTAGACTTTCCAATATTAACAGTTATTTTATAATTAACATTGATGTACAATTTCTGGCCGCAACCTTTGTTTTTAAATTGGGTTTGGACGGGGAGAGAAAAAAAAGCTTGGTGAAGTAATTTTGGATCTTCGAAAAGATGAAGCATAAGTCGGTTTAATTAAGGAATTAATGTTTAATTGTAATTAATGCGAGACAATTGAAACAATAACCGAGCAAATTTTGCGCGAACCGAATAATGCCCGAAATTGCGCTTTTGTTTACCGAAGGCGAATGTAATTCTTAATAAATATGGTATTATCTATAAAGCTGATGAAATGGTAAGGAAATGAAGGGGGGAAACAAAGGGTCGACCGTTTGCCTTTAGTATTATTACAAAAAACTACGCATTTGTTTGGATATTTGTAGACGCACAACCGCACGTTATTACGACTCCGTGTACCATTTCTCGGATTTACAGTGGCTGGCATCGTACCGCGCGGAGGGGAATAATTAAACCTATACGCTTATTATGGTGGCGGTGTATAATGGAGGCCCGTAATACGGGCTAGACGTAGGAAATTGGAGATGACTGCGAGTGTATAAGAGGTCCTGAACAGGCAAGCCCTCTTCTCGGTTCATAGTTCGAGCTGCGAGTTTAAATACAAGAAAGTAAGATGTAAGCTCGACCGTGTAGGATTAATCGACTGGGACTTAATTTTTAACCAAACTATCTACTAAGCTTCTTATGCCTAAATGTAATAGAATTATAAAAGTATAACGTATTAGTAGACGGAAAAAGAAAGTATTCGCTTTAGTAGATAGATGAGTTTATCTAGCAATTTTTAACTAATTTAGTAAGAATTTATTCTATTTGCAGAAGGACATAGATATTAAATCGACTAAAATGAATATTTAAACGTTACATAAACTGTATGGCTGATTCAACTATATACTTATCTTATGGGGACTCACCATAATCTCAATATGTCAACGAAAACTACTTGGATTTTGTATTTCCGAGTACTTCATATTTTTTTTCCGTGTATGGATATGTTCATCAGTTGACCACCATATGAAGTTGAAAACTTCAATTAAGTCAATAGAAATCCACGTGTAAATGTTGTTTCACAATACTTTATAAGTTGCGAAGAAATTAGAAGAATTTCATCCGTCAAGCACTTGTTTAGTTCGCTGCAAGCTTAATACAAAACTGTTCAGTTCAGTGCTTAACTAGATAGTGCTCCTGATCGGGGCTACCCCATTCTCCCCTATTAATCTACGTGCTCGGTAACTCAAATCATCATTTTATCACAATCAGAAGCAGATTATGATAATTCAGGGAAGGGAACTAAAAATAAGTTTAAACTAATTAACATCCGGTAGGAAATTTATATTATTTAATTGCTAAAGGCGTATAAAGCAGATACTGTCACTTGGTTATATTTATAAACCTATGTTAACATTAGTTCGGTTTATTTACCAACGGGCAACCGTCAAATTTGTGCGCGTCTCGCAAAGCTCTTTGCGGAGAAGAAACATGTCGTTGGGAAGACGCGCATGCACGACCGAACACAGTGCATTCATAGTCATTTCTTGACCAAACGAATCTCGAACCTTTGTGAATCCCAGACGAACGTTCTCCTAGGATTTATTAGCTACGCTCTAACAGTTTGTTTTCGACGTGCGCCACAACGAATTATGACGGACGACGTCAACGTACGAAATGCGATGGGCCACCTGCAATGATAAATTTTATGCCGTGGAAGCCGTTTCAAATGATTCATCTCAATCTCGCTCAGCGGGGAATGTCGCGGAATAATTTTTGAGATAAATTTATTACACAGTATCATAAAATCATTAACTTTTAATAAAGCTCAAACCTAAAATTTTAAAAAAAAATCATTGTATAATATCATTGCACAGGAAAAGAAAAAATTTGTAAAATACCTAAATACTGTTAAATTTCTAACATCACTTTAATTCTGATTTATTGCTTGTTCTTTAAATGATGTAATTTTATCCTTGTAAGGCTTCATTTATATTATTTGACAATATTTCCTCGTTATGGGCTAATTTTATCTGGAATTAAATTAATTATTGTAACATAAATAAACCGCAAAACTTTTGATTTAACAAAATTAGCGTAGGAGTAAAAATTGGAGCCATCGGGTAGCAGGAATTACCAGGGCGAAAGTACCGAGGTGCCAGCTTGCCCCGTTGGGACCACTTTAGATGAATTCAAAGTCCTCCGCCCTTAATGATTTCATCTAAACTTTCCAACGCGTTTCACGCATGTTTAATTGACTTTATATTTCTCGAAATATTAAACAGTTTCCACTTGTTACAATGACAGCGCGTAACGGTTATTGCGGCCGCAATTTATGATTCCTCTACATACCGTTTATTATCTTTTAAGTCCGAACCGTATTTTATGATTATAATCGTGTTATATTTATTGGATTCAATAATGGTCGCCAACGTGGCCGTTTACAAATTAATACATTTTATTTACATTATAAATTTATACAACAAATTGCGCCCGGCGATCAATTTAAAGGCAGCGATGCATTTATTGTGGATGAAATTAAAGTGCATTTTTACCATCCGGCCCGCTTCTGCCAATTAAATATTATTTTCATTTATAGTTATCAAAGTTTAATCCTAAAGCAATAAAGCCCTTTTGAATATTTTAAAAAGTACTCCAGTTAACATTTATATCAGTTGCACTGCAATTTATATGCATCCGAACTGAAATGCATTAGCTTGCTTTTTCTTCCCTGCCGTAACGTCACTAAATCCACTTGAATATCCAATTAGAAAAATATTCTATACAATAAATCAGGATTATAATTAAATATACAGTCATTCCTCTAGCATATTCCAGGAATCCCATCGAATTATCAACTTCAATTGCAAAAAAAAAAAAAAAAGAAATTGCAGTTTTTATACTAAATAATATATTTCGATTAAATATTGCTGCCGTCGATAAGTCGGCTCGTCAACTCGATATCATGTGTCCCCTGCCCTCCATCCAATTACCGGGTATTTTTAGTCGAATAAACACAAATAGTGCTTTGCTATTTTGAAAGAGTCCGAGGCTGTTATCAGTGTGAAAAATGTTTTCAATGCGAAATAATTCGGGATTAATTTTTGGTTCACCTGAACCCTATAGAATCCGAAGGGTCTCTATGCGTGCGATAATCAAGCGCGTCTTTATAAAATTCCATATGTACGTATTCCGATTGCTTGGAGGCTTGTGATAAATACCTATGCGACCTTTTGTTGATCTCCCCATAACCCGGATGCAGGCCCGAGGGCACCACAACACGTCTGTTATATTTGAGAAAGAAACTTCGTAATTAAAATTCGCAACAAAGAAAGAGAGAGGAAAAAAAAGGCGAAGGGAAGATTCTATCTAACGTGAAAGCAATTAAAATGGCTTGCGTCTATACGCCAGGCGAGTGATTCGGCTCTGGCTCGGATGATACCGTATCGATTCATCCTCTTAACGAACATGCTCTTTGCCGCGCGACGATTCGTCATTATATTTTAAGCCATTTTTAATCGCCCCGATGCATCATAGACGCGACGCTCGTACGAAGGTCGCAGACCTTTTCTTTTTTTTTTTTTAATGTCACAGTCATTATCACGCTGTACTCTTTTGTCGCTTCAGCCAATAGGGACGCGGAATAAAATAAATTATATTAACAAAGTTTTTCCTTTAATTCTTTTCAGATACTTTGGCCTTGGAGGTATTCCCTTTTTGCGCTCCTTTATTACTGCATGCTGAAGGTCAAGTTCGTCTGAAATGCAGATACTGAAGTGCCACGTTGGAGCAGTGACGCAGTGATGATCCAGTCGGTGAGTGAATGTTAAACAATTATACTGTTTTCATAATGTTTTTTATATAATTTTATCTTGTATCATATGTAAATGACATTGAGTTTACTTATATTAGGCCTAAATATTTTTATGTAAGATCACGATGAAGTTATTTTTGGAAATAGGTAGAGAGGTAAATCGCTCAAAGGGGCGTGCTTCCATAATTTAGTGTTATATAAATGTGATAGCCTTTATTTGTTATCAGCAAAATGCCTGATGTATCACGAATTGTGAAATTAAATATTTTAAGTATTAATATGAAAATCTATAGAATATTCTCAGTTAATAAAATAGATTAACTTCTTTCATTTGATGCAATTAAATTCTAAGAAATACGATGAGTATATATAAATTAATGGTATCAATTTAATTGGTTAGATTCAGCAGTGTATATAATACTAAAAAAATTATTCTGAACCGGGGATAATCGTCAGTTTATTGAGCGGAAATTAGCATCAAATGATCTCGTCTCTGAAAACGAGCACATTAAGTTGGCATCGCGTGAATTTTCAATTAAGAAATTGTTTCTTTTCATAGATACCATATGTCCCTTGTAATAACGAGAACGCGCACCAAACATTTCGGTTGCCGGGCCTTTGATCTTCCGGCGATTTGTTTAAACAATATGTCGTTCTGTTTATTCTGGTGTTCCGCCAGCCCTCCGGTATAGATTCTTCGGTAGACCAAACTTTGGCTTTCATACAAGAGGGTCGTATATATTCTTCGTACTATTATTTCACGTATTAACACTTGATAATCTCAAATCCCAAAATCCATTCATTCATCTAGCATACAGCCAATAAATATTATTTGCTAATTATACTTATTAGGCAACTTAATTTGTACATACAAAAAAAAAATATATAAAATAATCTGATATTAATGTATAATATATGAAAAAATATCTTGGAAATACATCAATGATTTTTTATCATACATTTTCTCCTTTACAATGATAAATTTTTTGACATTAAACACACGGAGAAAAAAGATGAATAAAAATTACTGACATTGCTAGTAAACTGGTCTTATACTGGAAAATTTTGAAAAATTACTATCCCAAGTTAGTAAAAAGTGTCAGCTTTCTAAGAATCATTTTCAACAAATTGATATGTTTTACTAACTTAAGATAGTAATTTTTCAAATTTTGTAAGTATATAACCAGTTTACTAACAATGTCAGTAATTTTTAATAATCTTTTCTCTCCATGCAGTATTTGGAATGATAAAAACATGGACTTTTCCAAATAAACAATTGGAATACTTTACAAATGCAAATTCAGTTTATACAATGAGGTAACACAGCAGTTGGTAATTGAATTTCATTTTATATAGAAAATCTCGGCGAAATAATATAAATCCTCGAATCTTCCACTTACTTTGGACATTATGCATGATAAACGATTCAGCGTAATACAAAATAGTATAACAGCGTGCTTTTTCCTTGGCAAGAAATCTGTCTCGCGACTTTGTTTTTGCACGGCAACGCCGAGAAAGTTTCTAATGTTGCGCATACTTAAAAGCAATGGGCATGCGCAAAGCGTAAGTGCATTTGCATCGGAGGTCGTGATTGTCTGCGCGAGGATGTTGCCGAAACGTTTGGTAGTCGCCTCGGCGCCTCTTGGCTCAGATTGTAGTAGCTGCGCCGAGTGTTTTTGTACGCATTTATTTCGCATAATCATACCATGAATACAAATCGCCATTTAATTGCATCTTGCAACTTTTATTTCAATTTTCCTCTCACCCTCCCCTTTCTGGCGTTTCGCGGAATCTCCAAATACCCCATTAAGTCGTAGCTCCATATTTAACGGAATGTCTTCCAATGCATTTAAAAAGGTGCTGGTATCGTAAATTGGAATTAAGAAAGCTGGCTGTACAGTTGGCAAAAAGTATGACGAAATAAGGTACCCAAAAGTGGCGGTGTAAATAAAAATGATTGGTTCAGTTTTTATCATTTTGTAAAGTGGAAATATTGCAATTTGAGTTCAATTCTCGTATTCAGAAAAACAACACTTTGCAAAAACAAATATATAAATAAATTTTTTTAACATTTATTTTATTCATCATATTAGGACTTTTTAGAATTATTGTATTATAGATTCAGATTGCAAAAGTCTGCTAAGAAAAATATTTTGTTTTAATTGTATATTGCTCTGAGTTAAGGCATTTCTTCAGAATTCTTAAATCTTGAATTTAATTGGAATTGCATTAATTTTGCATTGCAACTTTTGCTTAACTTCAGTTTTGCAATGAAATAAATTTTGTGTATATCTACGCACACATGATTTCGATCGTAATATTACTTAAAGTTAATTATCAATGGCAAAACAAAATAAATCTTTCGATTTACCTACTATTAATTAGGCGGTAAGACTGGCAAGTGTTTTCAATGTTTAATATGCGAATGGCGTTTTATTGCACCGTACATTCATATACGTGTCATAATTTAAGCGAAAAAACTTTTTTTTTTTTCTTTCAACTTCTTTTCTCTTAATTTATTTCGAACCATTAGAATTTATATTACATTTATAGAATCCGTAAAAATTTCAACGATTAAACGTGATTAGCACGTTTCGCACAAAGATTCATTTAAGATAATTTCATAATTTCTATGAAATATGATCGTACCAATCGTTACTTGAATGTCATAATTTCATTCCACGAGTCGTTACCACTATCTTTTCTAACTGATCTGACCTTTTACAGCTAGAAGCAGAGTTCTGATTTTATGTTACGTTCAATCAATTGGCTGTACGTTTTACTTAACGTCATAATGGTTAATAACGAAATGATTTCATTAAACAGATAATTAAAACATTGTTGTACTCGCTCGTGATTTCGCAGTGTTAACAATTAAATATTGAATACAGGAGTGATAGGGTTTTCTAGAAAAAAATGGTAACTACAGATAAAGAAATGTTACTGTAATTTTATTCAAAGACTTTCTTTATGTCTTTTATTTTTAACTTTGACTTTATTTGATTTTTCAATGTGTCCCATTTGCAATACCGCATGACCTTTGATGAGAACAATCACTTCAAGGATCTATAATAAAATGACTTATATAAAGAGGAAATAACTAATATACATTATTAGCATGTTAGTAAAGTGGACGTGTTCTTAAAAAAAATTATAAAAAATTAAAAAAATAAATATTTTAAGTCAATAAAAGGTGTTAGTAAATTATAATTTTTAATTTACTCATATAAAGGATCAATGTACTATCATATTAGTAATGTTTATTGCCACGTGTCTCCCGGTGCAATGAACACCGAACTCGAATTACCGAAACAAAGTTTCACATTTTACGTGCACTCCTAGCCGGCCCTGGAGTGCAATTTTTCCCGCCAATTCGGATCCTAAATTTCCGGTAACTCGATATCAACTTGGGGCGGTAATTTTATATATATATATAAAAAGGAAGAAAAAAAGAGCGGCACGATTTGCCGGCGAGGAAGAAAGAAAGTCCGTCAATAAGGAGTACAGTGGAATGAACATCGGGAAACGGAATAACGCGATGACCCTGCAGCACGTGGGAGGTCTTCGTATTGTTTATGCTGACATATAAAAGTGACGCATTGCTATTACCGGAGGTACGTGCTAGATGTGTAAATCAGGATCTATGCCCCGGCTGGTGCCCGAGAAATATTATCGTCTTAGTTCCCTCCCAGGTGCTTCGAGCAGCATCCATTTCGCCGAGGCACTCGCGAGGTAAGACGAGCAACTTAGAGCAAAGCTACCGCTATAAACAAGGTTGCATTTTATGAAACCACGTGCCCTCCAACAGACCGATAAGTCTCGTACTTGAAATTCGCGGGAAGTTGAGATTTACAAAGTGTCTTATACGATAAGCCCCTTTATTTCGCGAGAGGGACTCGCTCGACAATTTACTAATGCCGCGAAAAACAGTCCGACGCTCGCGCTTTAAACAATTCCGCTGAATGCCGCGCGGTAACATCCACTCTTGTAAACTTATTTCATCTTTATGCCCGCTCCCGACAACGCTTTTATTTTATTCAGATTAAATAAGTTTCGAACGATAAAAATGCCCTATCTCTGCCGTAGGAAAAGTTTACTTCTGCCCCCCCACCCCCACTCCTTTTTTTTAGTGTCATTATTTTATTTTATTTTAGTTTGCTGGAGAAAGAATGGTTTACACTCGAGGTATACGAGGATAATTGTTTTAAAAAGGCGAAACGAGTACTATCGATCAAGAGAGGAAAAATGGAAATAAGTTTTTTTCTTATTAACTTGGAATAGAATGCATGATTACTGGTGATTAGTTTTTTTTTTTTTTTTTTTTTTTAAGGAAAATTACCTTTTTCCCTGTTATTATTACTGACACGAGAAATAATAGGAAATTTAATTAATATCTCCCTTGATTTTTATTGACTCTTATTAATTAAATTGGGATTTATAAATAGGAAATAAAAAAAGTTACTTTTTATACATGCGCTGATTCAAATTTAAATATTCTACTTTTTGCAGTAACCACGGGAAATGTTTCATGCGCAAATTAGCAATTAAATGTTAAAGTTCGGTCTGAATGTTGATGTTGATTTTCAAAGTTTGTCCCAGCAATATTGATCGAGCTCTTTGCATTGAGAATTTTGAATATAAAGTTATATATTCTGGAGACCTATATTCTATGCTTTTGATGACAAAATCGCCAAAAAATGTGCGACTCGAGTAAGTGCGATATAATCCCCATGTTTATAGCCGCGATACGTTTTGCTTAGAATGAAATTGCTCCAATGTCGAGTCATAAAATTGAAATCCAATAGGATACCCTATAAAAAGATGTGGAACGGCCAGAAAGTCGAGGGATAGGTGTATGGTATTGCACTATTGGTCATTTTTCTGGATCTTTGCTTTCTACAGTATATACGGAAGATGTTATTTATCGATGGTATTACTGCACCACAAGTATTTTGTAAAGGCGAGACTCTCAAGTAGATCTTCTTCGAATTATATGTTATTTGAACGATTCTCAATTGGCGCCACTTTCTTGTTCATGAAATATTTAAGATCGTCCTTCTAATAACTCGAGACTTTGCGGTGCAACGTTTGTTTTATCTAATATTCAATTTGCATAATTACTTAAGCACAATTTCCTAATATATCAGTTGTTTTTTCTTTTGAAAATAAATATTTAAATGTAATATTAATAGTTGAATTGTATCAAGTAATTTAATATAAATAATAGTAATATATTCCAATCCAATATTCAAGAGAATTTCGCCAAATTGACAATAAATAATAACTAATTTATATTAGTGACATTTTTATTTCAAATACTATGTTTGTATAAAAATCAATGTGTCAGAAGTTTAATGCAAATTCATATTTACAAAATAATAAAAAACTTATCGTACTTTCACTACGATTTATACTTTGCTTTCATCGGATATTTTAGGGATTTCACTGCAATTTTCTATATAATCTTCTACTGTCTCCAGTAGAAATATAAAAAATTATCGAAACCATCTAACCTTTGCGCACGTTTCGTTATTTAATTTGAAAATAATACTTCCGTTCGAACACCTCCAAGCGAACCTAATTTGTATTTATTACGCGCCGTTGTTCGATCCATTAAATAATTGGAAACCATCCATTTTCAAATAAATTAACAATGACAAATTCGAGTAATCTGTTATATTAAAAAAAAAAAAAAAGAAAAAAATTTGCCGTTGTTTTGTAACAAGAGTTATGTTCTTTATCGTGGAATATGACCTGGCGTGTTAGTGATAGCCGTTAATCACAAAGCCGTGAATATTAGTTTTCATTAAAAGTGTCCTGACAAAGAACAGACGGGCCGGCTGATTCACCGCAGACCGAAAACTTTGCGAAAGCAAAATCAACTTTTATTGAAATGAGTACTTTGAAACGCGCGGCCGTTATTATTGTATATTTGCATCCGCGACAGCAAACTCCGCTATACTTTACGACGATAATGTTATTAAAGCGCCAGGCCATTATTTATGATTCTTACACTCCAATAAATCTATCATTAATTCAATAATTTTGCAATTACCGTCATAATGAAATCTTGCTTAAGAGCATTATTCAATTTTACATCATCCGCGAAAGATCGAAACTGGGAGCCATTGAACGAAAGCGCGCGGCAAAAGGAAAGGAAAAAGAAAAAGAAAGAGGGGAAAAAAAAAGGAAAAGGAATAGGAGGAGAGGAAGAAAAGAAAAAGGGAAGAAATGAAAAATTAATTACGGCCGCCTATCGCACGATCGATTAACGCGAACAAGAATGAGCGCGCGGCGCTTGGATTCACTTTTTTTTCGGTTGACCTGCTCTTATCGCAACACGACGTCGTAATAAGATCGGCGCAGTAAAAAAGAAACTGTCCGATCTGATCGGCCGGGCCCGTGACATAACAGGCGTTGTTGTACGGTGATTTATACGACAGCGCTTAAATATGGATGAAGATGTTTCATAAGTCATAAATACTTTAAAGTCCGTCCGAACGAACTGACTGCTTGACCCTGTCCGAAAGGTTAACTGTCGAACTTTTCACGATTTTATGGCACTTTTAGTAACTAGTCAAAATTACATATTTTGCGACGTTATTTATGATTTACTGCGCGAGTACATTAATTTTCAGGCCGGACTCTTCATTTCGAATTGAATCGAGCGATGAAAAAGGATCAAACGTTTCGTTCGAATTCGGTTTAATCAGTTTTTCTTTTTGCTTCAAGATTTATGGTTGGTATTGTTAAGTAGCTGATGTTAAAAAATTAAGATGTGCTGATGTAAGGTGTACTTACAGTATCTTAAAGTCTTAATGTAAAGGCATCGAAAAAGAAAAAAAAAAGTTGTATACAAAGAGAAAAATTTTTGTAAAAATTGTAATCTTTTTTTTGTAATTTGAAGACATAGTGGATAAAGCCAAAAAGTTACAATCAAAAATTATAAAATGTGTTCGTAAAACACGTAAATATTATCATTTTTCATTTCATTTTTACACGTATTTGAATACATTGTACAATTTTTTATTGTACTTTTTGTCACAGTGTAAAGTCAGCATCAGAAACTGTTGGATGGATAGCTTTTTTTAATGTTTGGAACAACATTTAATTATATTCTGATGTTCGTATTACACAATTGGTTTTCCAATGAACAGATTGAAAACTACATTTGAAGTTAGACCGAGCAGATTTAACATGGTCACTCTGCTGAACGAGCACGCATATTGTGTTTATGTTGCGGATTATCCTAAAACACATTTCTAAGTTGGTTTGATATCGTTACTGTTTTTTTTTTTTTAAATATACTAATGACACTGTGCTCCATTTTCGAAACTATGAAACGGTCGATTAATTCGGCGTCTAACTTTTTCGGTTGATGGTATACCGAAATTCATTAATAATTGTGATTATCGTGAATTTCATTAATTATTCAGTAATCAACCGTAAATTCAATACTTTGACTATAATTTAATAGTCGTGTTATTTTTAAAATAATTTAATAATACGATGGAATGATTAAATTTGGATAAACGACATTTTATGTCATTTTTATCTCTTTTAACAAATTTAAGAACTTTTTGAATTTCTTTAGATGTATATTTTTTTTCGAACAAATGTTTATTTAAAATATTTTATATGTTTAATATAAAGATAATTATTTCATCAATTAGATAACAATATTTTCCGCGTTTAATGTTTTGAGTACAATGTTTTTTAGGTGATCTAAATTTATTTTCGTTATTTATTTATTTTTTTTTGTTTGTTTGATTATTGATTGGAAAACATTAATTCTGACAGAATATGCTTCGTTCTTTTCTGAATTGATTGACATAAAATAAATATATATTTCCTCTCAAACAAAATATATTTCCAATCATAATATAACTTGATTTAATTCATTTACATTTATTTACATGTTTACTATAATAAATAATTCAGTGGCAAGAATTAAATGTAATTTAATTAAATCTAATTTTTTCAAAAGTTCTTGACACGTTACGAGACATTTGCAAACAAGCAAATGACTGCTGGAATATACAATATTCCCAACTTAAATCTAATTAAACAAATAAAAGTAGCCTGAATGATCCATTTACGTTTGATACATCGTGTCTTTAAACTAGAGTTGTTAAAATCTCGAAAATTTTAATTACTGCTCGACGTAAAGTATTTTTCGAGAGTTAATTACACCTTTCCTCTTTGCAAATATGCTATTTCTGCTACTCCCCTGTCAAGCAGTTATATTTCCCGTCGAGTATTCCAGTTTAAAACGCTCCCATCGTAAAATTTCATCGAAATGTCCAACAAAATTCAGAAGGAAATGAAAAAATTTGTTGAAACAAAAGTTGTTGCAAAAGTGTTGTCACAGTAATAAACAAGGACAACTAATCAAATAATAAATAAATATACAGCCAATCAAAAATTCCTTTAGAATTAATATAATAATTATAATAACTTTAAGAAAACCGTATAAAAAATATGAAAAGAAACAAAGAAGAATAAAAATAAATAAATAAATAAAAAAGTAAAAGGTGAAGTATAGCGATAATTTTTAGATCTTTCTACAACTCGGTAAACCTCAATAATAAAAGGGGAATAAAATATGGCGCAATATTTTTACACCAGGGGGATTAAAATTTTGTTGTCCCTTTTTTTGCTCTCTTAGTTTTTTGCTGAATCTACCTGTTACGTATAGAAAGTGTGAAGGGGTTGTTGTGGGTATCGCGCATTCGCGTTTACGACGCACCGACATAAAGAGGCATAAGTCACTGCGAAAGCAACGCACCGCGGGAAGTGCGAGAAAGGGGCGCCAGCCGAACGATAAATTCTTTTTCGCGGAATCAGCCGCGACGCAAACGATAATTTATGTTGCCTTGCATGAGCGCGACTACGGGGAGTTTGACAAGCCACGAAACCGAGACGATCGCACCTATTCGCGATCCGCCCGAATGCATCAGACAAAGTGAAATGTATGTATCGCGGCAATGTCATAAATATGACGTAATTACGCCGGCTAAGTTATGCATCATGCTAAATGCGCGTCACTGCCGAGCACTTTTTCGCTCGAGGAAAAAATCTCGCAATTTATACGGTGCCCCGCTTGATTAATAATGTTTCGCCACATTTGGAATGCACCGAAAGAAAATATTCCGAACAATGGGTTACGTTGAATTTCCTTCGAGGTTTTTTTTTTTCTTATCAAATTGTAAACAGGAATTTGTAATTTATCTCTGTAATGTAAGAATTGCAAACCATAATTTACTAATAATTTAACAAAATTAGAATTTTATTTCCATTCAATTTTTTTTAATGTTTCATTAAGTCAGTGAAATGTATTTTTATTTAAAAAAACATAACTCCAAATTTATAATTCGAGTACAAATTTAACTCTCAAAAAGCTCTAAATTTTTTATTAGTTTTTCAATGATTTTGCTAACTTTACTCTGCTAGTTTAATGTAAATAATTTTTTAAATTGGATTACTAAAAGTCATTGTATGATACAACAATTATTACTTTATATCATAACAATATTTTGCACTCTATAAAATAAATTTTACTTTACCATATCATTCAAATATTTTATTTTCTAGAATTTGTTCAATGGAATATAAATGGAGAGTAACTTTAAGTCAATTAATATGCAGTTTAACTGAATACCTAATTTACACGAATGTTGACAATTCTTTGAATATTTGGAAGGTGCATGTAGAGTGTGTGCTACGCTACTGTTAATGAAACGCAAACCACCAACTATTATTGTTAGCACTTTCACGCTCAGGGCGCCAGGAATTCTCTTTGAGCATCAAAGCTTAAGTTGTATGTTGCCTTTTCTTGTTGCGCGATTAACACCGTTCCTTCCCGACATTCCATACATAATCTAATCCAAAACGTAATTCTATCTATCGAAAACCTGCAGTTCCTCAAATAACTCATCCTCGCAAACTACTGCGAAACAAACATCAATACGTAGTGCAAATTACTCGCAACTATTCGCAAGAAATTTAACTGTCAATCAAATTTGCGGCGAACCATAATTATCTGCGGTCTACAACACGTGGCTTTTAAAACTGTCAACCAAATGACAGCAATTAGTAGAATATAGTTAATATCATATTGACGTGTCAAATTATTTAGATTAAATTACTCCAACAATAAATTTTCTTTGAGTACTTTCATAAATGATTTCTGGAAATCTTAATTAATGCAATGAAATATAGAAAATAAATTGGAATTTGAAATCTTGTATAACGTAGTTAGTTGTAACTTTTTAATTTTGTATTATTTCAATCCACAACAAAGTTCCACCTAGTTTACTGTTAGGATTATTATTCAGGAAAGCCATTGCAGATGTCAGTGGTGTAAACCAACTGTTGGTTTATTATCGAGCGATTCAATAATAAGTATAACTTTCTGCCAAGTCCTACAACGAATTTTCCACGATCATTTTATCACCACTCTTCTTCGCTTCGAATTGAAAAAAACGAAACTTATCTAAATACCTACTCTTCTATTTGCTCCAAGTCTGTTTCCTTTCCGGCAATATTATGAATTCACTAACCTCTGTTTTTATACTATCCCCAACATTGGTATAAAAAAAAAAAGGAAGAAAAGAAATGAAAAGAGGAAAAAAAAGAAAGAAATAAATTACACGGCATTGTCTTAGTGCACGGTACTAAAGGAGAAATGAGCGCAAAGAAAGCAAAGGTGTGCCGAGTTGGTCCCGCAGGAAGATAATTATCCGAGGAATGCCGGAGAAGCCAGTCAAAAGTAGATGGCAATTAATTCCTCGAGATTATATTAGCATGTAATCCTGAACAAATAGAAGAGCCGGGCTCCGTGAGACACGCGCGAGCGCGCAAGAGTGGTAACTACGCCGTTGCGCATCGTCGTCTCCTATTTCGAGAACATCAGGAGAAACATCGCCATATTCCTTGGGGGCACGGCGGCGGGAGGTCCCATCTAGTTATTTGCTCTCTTAGTAAACAAGGGACCCGCTGGAACCGGCAAAACCGAGCGAGATGCAACCGGAAATAGAGACAGTCGGATGTCTTGACGCGGTGCTGAATAATGCATCGCTCCGAGAAAATTGAATAGAGACTACTTGTAGGAAGGTGAGACTTTGCGGTGTTGGCAACCAGACTGAATTTGACATCTTTGACCATAAAAGGTACATACATTTATTAGCGGCTCCGACGACACGGCAGAAGGATCGAAGTGGCCGGGCGAAATTTGTCGAAATTATTGATATTCCTTTGATGAATGATTTCATGTGTAAACATTCTCGTATTTTTGCTGCCGCGCAAAGGAGGAAGGAACGGTGATGTTAGAAATTAATTAATTATTAGTCTGTTATACAGATGTTAATGGATGCTCGTTGAATGAATACAAATCTTTAGGATTAATTATTTATTGTGTTTTAAGTTGTGACAAATTTGTAAATTATTAAATTAATGTACTCGCAGAAAATAAAGAGTTGATTTTACCATAATAAATATGAGTCAAACCCCAGAAGACAATTTGTGAACATACTTGTGATAAAATGTGAGATAAATGCTAAAGCTAAAGTACTTTTTCCTATAAATTTATTGGAATAAATGCTTTATTATAGTATTTCTTTCATAATTTATCATAAGAATGTTTGTAAATTGTCCTTTGGTGCTCGAATCCAATTTTCTATGGGAATTTTAATTGTTTTATTTCTCTGCTTGTAATTCTTGTGAAAATCTGTATCTTTTAACTCTTTTCCACAACATTTTGTAAATTAAGTGTCATTTACAATTCGCATACATATAATATTGCTATCGATTTTAGCAAATTTTACCTATTTAATTTCGTTCACCATACAAGATACATCTTATACTTGACACATTTTAGATTTTTTACTGTGGTTTAGACTCGCTTGAATACAATTAAAAAATTGATCTAATCAGTATTCTATTGTCATTTTTCAACTCACTTTTGATCTATTCAAATGACTTTTTCTTTGAGATAACACTGACGTTAGATTAATGTACTAAATTTCTATAATCCGATCCACCAGATAGTTGTCCAAACTTCCGTCATTAAAATTATACTACGTGTATTTTAACTTTACAAAACCGCTATTAATCAAACCGAATTTAAAGTTGTATTCTGATTAGAAAGAAACATTTATTTCCACCGATAAATCACGCAACAAAGAGGAACAAGGGTTTTTGTTTTTACCATTAATTATTTATAACAACATTATTGTGCAAAGTGCATAAATTAAACGCTCATTAAAATTTAGTTTGCGTACTCAAAATGAACTCGTATGTTGTTTCAAAAAAAAAAGACTTTTGCTCCAATAGTTTCGATGCCGGTCCAATGAATTATTTCTTGGAATATATTATCAAGAATTATAATTTAATCCAAAGTCAACCAAGAATAAACATTCGTCCGATAAATAATGCCAAAATTCTTTCACAATGCGTCTCATTTTTTTTCCATAAACATTGATCAGATGTCAAAAGCATACTTTATCAATAATACCAAACAGATGAAAGTTGCAAAATGTCTTAAATTGATACACAGTTAAGGCAAATCAGGAGGGGATGAGGGAAAATACAATTTACGTTTAATTCCAGCGTATTTTAGCGTTACTTGCTCAGCATGCCACAAGCAAATGATGGTAAACGGGCGACGAGCGAAACTAGAAACGACAAACAGAACTCACTTCTGATCATTTATATTTCAACGACTTTCGTTGAACTTGCGATCATATTTACATTCAATTACGTACATCGGAATCTTGGTGGTTCCGTTCAAAAAGTCCTTTGCAATTTAATGCGCCGCTTTATCGATAAATGCACTTCTTTTTCCATCGATCGATCGGCTCCCGCTCGCGTGATTAAAAAAAAAAAAAGAAAAAAAAAAAGGAGAATTAAAATCAATGAAACCATCGATTTCGTTTTATTTAATCGCGGAATTTTCTTCGACAAATTTGCTCAGTTATGGGACGGATGAATAAAACATGCGCGAGCAAATCTGTGAATTTTAAAAGTAAATTAATCTTGATGATAATATCAACAGGCTGTGTTCTATTAAAGTTTCTGAATAATTCATTTGCAGCGCGGCGCGTTGTTTAGTTGAGGAAAATATTTTGCAAACGACTGGGCCACGTTAGTGCTCACCCCTGTGCCCCTCTCAGCCCTCTGGCTTTCAAATCCAAAATCGATCTCGTTGGCCACTAATTTTCTATCATCCAGCGGTCCTTTACGGAGAACCCCCGTTGGCTTCGTAACAGCACCCTCACTTTTTGCGTAACCGAATTAGAATATACACCGCCTTGTCGCAAGAGCCGGAGCCCCGTTATGTTGCCTCGAAAATTACAGCCTGATGCAATTTTCAACCTAAGTCTGACGACTGATTACACGAGATTGTTCCGCTTAAGACAATTTGATTTTGATACTCTTACTTAATAGATACGCACGTATCCGCGAATATCTTCGTCGAAATTCATCCCGGTCTCTCGATCAATTTTATTTTAAATTCAATTACTAGCAGCGACAACGATTGAACAAGAGTAATTGAAATACACGCGTAATACACTGGGTAAAATATGACAGAAAAAATTACTGTTTTTAACTGTATTTCAGCTACATGTCTTTTAATACAAATTACTGTTTTTTAAAAGGAAATACACTAGTTTTAAATGTAATATTTATAGATAAAATAGAAAATTTTCCTTTTTGAAGACAGTAATTTTTATTAAAAGACGGACATGTAGTTGAATAACAATTAAAAACAGTAATTTTTTCTGTCATATTTTTCTCAGTGTAGGAATTATAACTTAAATACAGAAATTACTTCCTTATTCGACAAAATTTGTTTATATATTCATTTTTTTATTTAACACACTGAGAAAAATAGTATAGTAATCCTGGACTCTATGTGTTTCTGTATTAAATAATGCTCAGCAATGTTTCAGTGCACTCGGTGCACTGATAGAAAAAGTAGGCAAATTTAACAAGGTTTTTATAGGTAATTGTCGTGATATCATACAATTATTGGTTATCTTTATCAAGGTGTATGTGGTTAATTTGAGATATTTTATTTAACCAAGACTTGTAGTTACTTCTACTGTATTGGAACAGTGTGTGTAACCGTAATACATAGTGGTTGTAACTACATTACCTACTAAGACAGTCGAAAACGAGTTTAACTGTTTTATCGATAAAATTGACTTAGCAGGTAACACTTGAAACTTTTTAGGGTGGGAAATTCATGAGCATCTATTCAAATGGACGTCAAAGTTTAAATATAATATTATTTAAGATGCATAGATAGGATTTGATGCAATTAATAACAATAAGGGTTCCGGTTATATCAATAAAGATATTTTAATTTAAAGTCATTTGAAAATACATTGAGTGTCTGGGAATATCTGCCCTGGTTAACAAAAGCTCTTGATTTTTATTAAATTCGATTAAAAAGTCCAATAAAATTTAATAAGATTAAAATTTTATTAAAATATATTGATAACCTATTGACCTATTGACTAAATTTGTCACTATTATATTAAAAATAAATAAACATGACTTACAGGATCTATAAGGTGTATCACTATTTATTCATATTAGTACAAATAACATATTTATTAATTGGAGTAATTAATTATATGAACTGTAGATTCAATTAGCGTGATTATTCATTTCCTATTATAATTATCCATAATTCCAAGTTACTTAAGAAAAGAGTTAAATTAACTCTAGGATTTCTGTCAGTTGAACCAAAAAAAAAAAAAAAACATATAGTAACCACAAAAAATGAACCAAAAAATACGGTTCTCATTCCTACATTAATTACTTGCCTAGGTTACTTGTGATACTAATTACTTTAACCTCAATCTCGGTTAATTAATAGTAGAAAAAGATAATTAAATTCAACCTGATTGCTTTAACTGTCGCATATTTTTCCCAGTGGCATAAAGTAATTTCTCTTCAATTTAAATATGAAATATTTAAGTTTTTTTTTAATTCAACATCAAACATTATGTAAAAAATTTGCACGTTATTTTTAATTCAAGTTGAAGTCATGAAAATCCCATAAAACTATTTATAATACATCAATCATTGGGACAGGAAGTATCACATTAAGGACTTAATGTAAATGAAATAAAAATAACAACTAAAACGCTTAATTGAATGAAGCCTAAAAAACTGCAGCCCAAATTACATAGAGCGATTGCCATCATTGTCGTGGTTTAATTCACTGAATATAATCTTGACTGCCGTTTTGCAGCAGGCATCCGAGCGTAACGAAAAGTGACACGCGATGAAAGATGAAAAGTTGCATTGAGCCCCTTGATACGTTTCATCTCGATCACTCGAGCGTTTTACTCGTTATTGGTAACAAGCAGTCGCGTGCGATGATTTATAATATTCGTTTTCTCTTGCGCGCGAGCGCGCGTCAAACTCTTTTTTTACCAAGCAATTCAGCCAGTTATATTAATAAAGCATTATTTAAATGACACCTTAAACTGGCACGAACGGTCGAGCCTATTTCAATTACACATACAAATCGTTAATGATAATGAAATGTATAAATACGAAGTGACAGTCGCAAAATCACCGTCTAGTCCATAAATTTCATTTTACCCATGGATTTATTCAGCGAGTAACGATCATTTTAATCGCAAACATTCGATGATAAATTAATGGGCAGTTTTTTTTTTTTTTTTATTAATTCCACTTATTTGTTTATACGAGTCGTCAATTAATATTCTCATTGAAAAAAATTTAATTTTACATGTGCCACAAGAGTCTCGAGTATGTCGCATATTTTTTTCAATATACGAATTTAATTTTATACACGTTTTAATTATATTAAACTCAAGCAACGTACGGGATATTTTGTTTGCATATTCAAGAAGAATTTGTAATAAAAAACAATTAATAATATTAAAGTATGTGTAAGTCTTTTTTTTACTTTATATTACTTTGCTAGTTTAAATCTGATGAATCCTTTAAGTCTTTGAGAAGTTATTGTTAAAATTGATAAATTCTTAAGTTTTCAGGATTTAAGGTGAGATTAGGTTGTAGATAACTTGAAATAATATAAACGCCAAGCTTAAATCAATTTCGAGGCCGGCTAAAAAATGGCACGATTTGCATCGCGCGACAAATATCAAAATGATTGCTTTTCACACGGCTAATTTGTGACGATCGTGTAAGCAATTAATCTGATACACGAGTCAACCACGCGGACGCATTAAGAAATTGTGGTTATCAACCGCAGAAAGTACAGCGCCGCGATCATAAATCAATGTGTCATTCTCGTCGCCGCGCTCGTGTATTTATTGAAAATATATGGTGCGCCTATTATTTAAATGCCGACAACACCCGGAGAAAACGCACCGAGGTCGTAAAGTAAAACTGAGAAGCTACGCGTTCGTGTATGTCCCCGCTTGGCCATGTTTTTATTTGTTGAAATCAGCAGAAATTTTTGCCCCGGCCAACGGCCGGGCAATATTATTATTAAATGGGATCAAATATCATTATCAAGCGCAATATCCCGGGATACATTAAAAACGTTTAAATATTCATGTACGTGCATTTTAATTGCAGCCTTTTAAGCCGGAAAATTGAGAAATTTATAGCGTCGAATAATTAGATTCTATTACGCATGTTCAAGGATTACGTTGAAAAATTAAATATTTTGTTTCGGCGATTCTGCTTTACATGTGCAATTTGTCTCCATTAATTATTTCATTTGTCGCGTCCCAAAATGAATTATACAAAAACGGAGAAATGTACGATTTAATAGCGTGGCTTTTTTTTCTTGTGCTATGTAAAATTCATGTGTTTCATTTAAATCGTCGCGAAACGCTGGAATCATTTTGGCTGCAAAATTAAAATAAACAAATATTTTAATTTAGGTGTAATCAGTTAAATGTCGAATGTGTCATAGGTTCAAATTTTAGTGGGAATAGAAATTTTATTTGTACTTATTTTATATATATAAGACTGCATCATAATTGGGCCTCAACTACGACTTTTATTCAAATCCCTTTTTAATTGTCTTAGTCATTTCTCTAATTCGATGACTGTTCTTTAATTTTCGAAATTTTCTATCTTCCTTTCTCTTTTCTCTTATTTGTATTACAAATTCTGTCTCGTACATATATCTCTATATAATTATTAATAAACACAAATAAATATAAAATGTATAAAATTTAATCTTAACACTTTATAAAATCAGGTAAAGCCCACTCGCTTTTATGCTTAATATCATTAAATTTTTAAATTTCTTTGAACAACTTGTAGTATTTTAAACAAATAAATACAAAGTTTAAACAAATTATAAAAAACACCAGAAAATCCTACCGCAACATAGACACCATTCATTAATTGTTCACAACAATTCAAACCCATGATTTTTGCGGTAAATTTTAATATACAAATGGGAGAAATAAAGGGAGGCTTTTTAATAAATCATAAAGAGCGTGTCTCTTATATACGCATTTAAGGCCGTAAAGCTGTTCCTCAAATTACATTGTCTTACATGAAATACAACCTGCTTCATTTACTGGACGTGGGACGTCAAATTGGAAGACTTCTTTTGATGCGCAAATTACACCTTTGTTAAAAGTACAAGCTCGGCGAATTAAAATGCACAAAAGTAACAAGTGGGACGAAGGGGTAGGGGGGTTTCGATGAAAAAGAAATAAGAATCGAAGCGGTTCTCTTAGCGATGAGATTCGCCGCAGCGCCGTCACCAAGCGGATTTCATTCGCTAAACGATAGCCCATTATACTGTCAGCGAATTTAAGATTGTGATCGTTTCTCAGTCGTGAAGTCTATAGCTACATCCGATATCCATTACCCAGTGATGTTAGTCGACAATAGCCGTCCTCCGAAACCCCGTGTCAAGGATCACACAAAACAACAATACTGCCCTAATTCAATCTCTTGTCGTACATTTACGTACAGCACAGGCATACCGTTATGCACTTAAGTTGAGTGTAACTTTGGCTTGTGTAATGCTCTGTGTATTATGGCAAATTGTCGCAAATAGATCTGCAGGCTTAGATTGAATTCACGTATAAAACCTGTCCTTGCTTGAAATCCCAGGTGGTGACAAGTTGACAGCTGCGAAAACTTCCTTCGAGTGCTCCAATGTAGTTTATTGCAATTAAATGACAAGATTGGCAGCCAGTACTGGCCCAAGCTTGGGTCGATTCTCATCATTGGTAGCACCCATATAGGATACTGAAATTTAATTAACATTTATGAACAAATATCATGTTTTCAATCTCTAAAAGTATTTCAAATGATGCAGCTGGTATTTTATCCGCTTTTAGAGACGCGAAACAAAGTTACATTTTAATGAAATTAAAACGAAAGTTGGGCTGAAGGTTGGCAAGGGTTTGCCGCGTGTTACGTCACTCGGTTTGAATAAAATAAGTGTCATTTATTCATAGAAAAGTTGCGGATTGTTGGGCCGCTCCAAAACTGTTGTCTTTTCCTTGCATTAACAAAGTACACAACAGTTTGGTTGTGTATTTCAATACGCTCGGTCGTTTCCTTTTTGACGGATTTTCTTGCGGCGTCTTTGTGATACGCCGCTACAGTCTATCACGCACCGGCGCATACTGAATTAATCCAAAGATAATTAATTAGATTCTAGGAACCAGCCCGCTGTTCAGCTACTCGCAGCCTCACTCAACGTAGCAGAAGTTTCAGTACTTGTCTCAGTCTTATTGCCGAAACTTTGGGAAAATGAGAATCTTACGAAAGTCGAGGTCGCGAGAGCGATAGAAATACGATTACGTGCTCGGTACAGAACTCGTTCCGAACTAACGGAAGTTCGTTTAACGCCTCGAAGATACTCACACTTGCTTCCTGATGCAACCAACTGAAGCCTCATCGATACAATTAACACAACGCGAATCTATAATAAGTACGCAAATGAAGGCTTTGCGAAATTTACATGCGGATACTTCGCCTTTGAATATTGAGTTTCTGCATTTTTATTTGCAAACCAACGAAGGCGACATTTAAATTCTCGAAAAATTACCGGGGGCTGTTAATATTGTTGTTAAAATCGATCAATGTTTAGTTCGTTTGATTTATTTAAATGTAAGTTTTGATTTATTGGACTTTAATAACACAAGATTTTATTTGCAAATTTAAAAAGTAAACTGAAAAATTGTTTGCTCGATTTGTTAAATATCTTTTCGTTTATTAAAAACATCTTTTCAATTGTTAAATACAAAAGTAATTAAATTTTGATCGTTAATAATAATAACAATGTAGTAAATAGAACTATAATTTGTTGAGTGCATCCATGACTATTTATTAATGATACACGCTTACAATTCGACAATTTATTTCTTCTAATAAAAAAAAAAAAAAATTAAAATAAATATTATTTTCGATCGATTATAAATTTCCCTTTACAGACAAAATTTTTCGTGGAAAAAGTAATATTTATTTCCGAAAAAAATCATGATTCGTCATATAAATCTATTCACAACAACCGTAGAATTTATTTAATATAAATAGTTGCTCCATTTTATTATTCCCAGAAACGAGAATCCATAAAAATACTAGAGATAAAATAAGAACGCCTGTTAAATACTTAACAAATTCCACCTTAAAACGAGCGCGAATATCACCGAATACTTTTATTGTCAGACAACTTTATAAGCGTACGATACCAGCTTCTGAAAATTTCAATACTTTTTTCGCGCAAAGCCAAGGCAATTCCGTTAAACATAAAATCAAGAATCATTTATAATTCCTCGAATTCCCGACACATCCGAAACTAACTTATAACCGACAAACTAAATTACTTAACCAAATTTACCGACAGCAAACAAACGGGATCGCAGCGAAATAAATTTGTCACATTTGAGGAGGGAAGGGGGTAAATTTATCGCAATTTTCCGTCGACTCGACGACGGGTAGATTTGAAATTCGACACTGGGCAAAGAGGATAACAAATTTGGCGCAGAACAAAGTAAATAATGATCGCGACATCGAACTCTCTCTCTCTCTCTCTCTCTCTCTCTCTCTCTTTCTCTCAGGCAGTTTGACGACGACAGCGACGAGTGTTGTCGCGTGTTTTAGCTGCGATTCGGAAGTGCAGTTGAACCTGTGCACCTGGCTAACTAAACTAGCCGATTTTCTGTGAGACAAGAACGGCACGACTATGTAGAACGACTCAATTTAGTTGGAAACGATCTCTGATTCCCGAGAGTGTATCTCATTTGAAAGCCATGAATAATTTATTCGACTCGCTATTTCTTACTGATTGCTCCATCAGTCTCAACTAACAATAAGCGATCGTGGTACTCGGGCTAAGAAGTTCGCAGGAATGTTGAAATGAGATCGCGATAGCGGGCCGCTGCTGTGTTCCTCTGTTAATTTTATGCCGGCCCCGCTTTGTCGACATCGAATCACCGCGATTTCCAACGACAATTTTAAAATAATCGTTCGACTTTACACGCGTCCCTTCGACGCTACCGCGACCTCTTATCCGGTTAAATTAATTTCTTCCCATCCTATTTAAGGTTCGATGGTGTCCGATCGATCGATTTGTTTTTTCCTCTTGCCAATAATTCGTTTGAGTAATTGATTTAGAATCATTTTCATAAATCAGTTGGATCTCGGCTCCCTTGAAAAAGAATGGAATAAATTTTTTATTTGGATACTTGATTGAAGAACAATTGGACTGTAAAAGGTCATTAGCGATCGCTTCAAGGTGTATGTAATGACGTGGAAAAGGTTTGCGAATTGGTTGGAACCACTTTAGCAACCGGTGAATCTCCCTACAGTTTTGGCGCCACTCGTACTTTTCGGCGCGCGCGCCAGATATAAAAGAGTCTCCAGTGGAAATAAGAAAATTAAATTGTTTATCGAACTTTAGCCTTCTGGGTATGACGACGAGGGTGGCGTGCACTCGTAGGAAGCTGTTTTCAGATGTGCCGCAGTCGGTAATCGATTTTCCAATTCGATTATATATATATATATATGTCGAGGACTGCCGAGACCTCGTATCTTGCGTATGACACGGAGGTGTCTCGCGAAATGACTCTCGTCTGGACCGGATGCTGACGAAAATTGGTTGGCGAATTTTGCGTCGCGGATTTATGACAGGATTACCAACGTTGCGCGTTAAACCTTTGATTTACAAGAATTGATCGCAATTTTATATCGCGTTATGGGAAAAGTTTTGCAATTTACGACGGCCTTTCTTATTCCATCTTCTTGGTTATTAAATTCCTCAGTCGCGTCAAACACCTTCATTTAATTATATTTCCTTTTTATTAATCGCTGTTTTGTACCTTTGTTTTAATTACAGTTAATTAATATTTATTACCAACTTTGACATAGCAATCCTTGACGAGTTCCGACTCTATATTTGTATCATTTTACATTAGAACCTATAAAAACTTTTATAATTTGCTAAATTTTTTTTAAGTTATATAATCAGTCCTAATAAATATTCTAATTTTAACATTTTTTACAATTGACTTACTTTAGATAAAGGTAAATAATTAATTGTTTAATTGCTAATCATTTAATGACTTAACAAAAAATATAAATAAGAATTTTGTATGAGATATGTTTAGGAGTAATCTTCGATTATTGTTTTCTTAAACAAAGATATTATCACGTTACTATTTGCATTGTTCCGATATCTGCCGAGGCACTGTGCAAACTTTGCTTACGTATTTCGTTACCCTCGGATAAGAAATCACCGGTAACATCCAACCCTCGAGCTACTTTACTCTACATATCTGAATATTCTTAGAGCGAATGAATTAATTCGAAAGGTTTGGCAAAATACGTCGTTCAGCCTCGAAACTACGGAATGCTTTAACCGAAAGAAAGGGAAGTAACGTGTAAGGCAATCCTCTTCGACTGAATTATGCTCGCTTTTTCCTCTGGGAAATATTCAATTACGCTCCCTTTAGACGTCAATTTCCGCTAAAAACTAAGAAACTGCTTCGCGGTGCGAAGATTAAATTACTCCTTCCCAATGGGATGCATACCATTCGTTGCTGTATATATTCAAATTGGAGCGTGAAATCGTGTTCGGATTAATATGAATTGATTTGTCAGATGTGTTCTTCTGCTCGGAGTGAACAATAATAGTGACATTACAAACCAGAACTAGAATAATACATTATCCCGACGCGCGCGATATTGGCAACCGCGGTGCTATTATTATTCAAATTCCGCTCGAAATTAATCTTTTACTTGGCGCAAGTCAATTACATTTTATATCTTAGTCGAATGTATAATTAACCTTCGGATGAAATGGAATTGAAGAATCAAACGTCTTCAATATTGTCTAGGTATAAAGCAAGTGGGTGTGCAACGATAACATTGCTTGTTTACATCCAAAGGGCATAATAGTGGATGTAAATATAAAACAAAAACAAAGTTTGTATTTTGCAAAACGTTCCATTTTTCAGTCCTATTCGGATGAATCGTTCCTGTCAGTGAATTTATTTCATAACAAAGAGGATGCTTGAATTTGATAAAATATTCAACTTGAATTTTATTTGCCCATCCTTGTATAAACTAAAATTTTGGAAAAATTGTATTTTTTACTAGATAGTTACTGGATGTATTATTCTAGAGAAGTTTTCATATATATATAATTTTCATTATCCAATTTTCCAACATTTTCTCTGTCAATAGATCTTTTCAAGCTCTTCTCGAAGTGTAAACAACTGGAAATTGAAGTACGTCTCTCATGATTATTCCTTAAAAATGGCAAAAGTTGCAACATTGAATATTAATTGACGCTTGCAATTTGTATGTGAATAGATTAGACATAGAACCTTGTACCCAGTTAATTCTCACTATTGATTATGGTCTGTACACAGAGGAGTCTGGTAGATGATTGCGCTTATTAATTAATACTCTGTGGCTCTGAAGTAACGTGAGAACGTGAATACGTGACCGTAATTTACAATTAGAATGTAACTATTTAATAATTAACCAGGAATTATCGATAAATAATAAGCTCATGTTCGCTCGTTATTAAAATGTCTACAGTCCCAAATACCCGAGCAAAAAAAAATAATAAAAAAATTATAATTACGTCACATATAAATAGAGCATACATGTTGCATATATACGGCCATATATAAAGTAAAAAGAAAAATTATTGGACACATTTATCTCTCAATGTATTCCCCCCCTAGTAGTAAATCAATACGAATGTGATGACACTGAGCCATAACCAGTATTTTTCCTGGCCAACAATCGTACCAGCGCTGGCAAACTGTATTAGCCTTGCATCATCCACAATGAAATACTCTTCAAGTAAATCAGACCTGGCAAATTCGTGCCTGAAAAATAGTTTTTACAATTTGCTGTCTCAAGTTGTACTTAGGCTGTATGCTGACTTCGCAGACAGTCGTAATTAATCAGTGCTGCCCCATAACTGTATGCTACAGTCTGGAAACCAATAGTATGAAATACTGCGTTAGTTTTTGTCCTAAACACATTACCTACCGCCAAATGAAATCAATAATTTGAACTTTGAACAACGTTGCAATTTTGAACTTAAACTTTTTTTTGCTAAACCCTGTTATAAATTCTGTTTTAAGGGTCGATTCGACTGGGATGACTTCGTTTCTTAATGATTAATTAAAAGCAATGAAAATTTGCACACTGAGAGAAAAAAATATTAATTTTTAATAAAAAGATTACTAGTCTGGCATTATATTTGCAGAATATTATTATTTGGCAAACTAAATTATGAAAATTTATTAAATCAGTTTATTAAAAATTGTTATTTCAGATAGTTTTGTACAATTTGACATTCTGTCTTATGAATGGCATGGGTTAAAGACACTGAATAGTGACACTAAATGGAGAAAACATGTCATAAACAGTTTGTTTTAAATCCCTTGGTTTCTAATTTTTAATATTCTTTTTTCTCCGTGCAATTATCGCGTAACTTATCGACGACTTATAGAGCGAAGCGTCCATTTCATAGCTGTCGGATTTAACGTGTTTATCCAACCTGCTGAAACATTTTCACTTATTTGCAAGTATTGTGCGTTAAGTACGTGTATAAGTGAACTTTACTTTACGTGGGTGTCTCGTGTCACGACAAGCCGTCTGTCGTGTACAGATGCCGTTCATTATTTACACTTTGTAGAGTTTTCGTTTCTATGACAAGGGGAAAACGTCACTGCGCCCCGAATATGTATATGTGCGACCATGTAGGTGAACGAATTGATTGCACCGAAAGCAACCCAAATGCTGTACTAAACAAACTAACGGATAAGCGGCTCGCAGTTATTGTTTGATTGAAAAATGACATGACTTGCACTTGTTAAGTGCAAACAAGTGTAATGTAAACATGGCATTTTCAAATTCGCCCGGAGACGAATTAATGAATTTGTCTTCTTTAATGCGCGACGATATTTTTGTGCAAGTAAATTATGAAATTATAAAATATTACATTTTTCAACAAATAACAATATATCATATGACATAATTCCTCGCTTAAATTAATTTTAGTACATTTACGTCTCGAAAGTCGTGTATTTTATGATTTAAAAAGTTTAAATTGAAATTTCTCTAATTTTAGACAAGCTTTTAGGATAATTATTAACAAGATATATTATTGATTGGGAAAGAAATAATGAGCTTGTGACGAAAGATAATTTTGTTTTTTAAAAGAAATATTTTTGCAAAATATATAAGTCGGTTTTGCTTCGTGATTATAGAATATTTTAAGTTGTATCATTTCGCATATTTCTTTGAGAGTAAAATAAAATTATAAGTAATTATAAACATGTTCATATTTTTCACAATTTAATACTTTGATAATTGAGTTTCTTAATTAATATGCATTACGGTATTTTTTATATTATATAATGCGCAATTTGCATTAATATAGTTATTAATGTTCGTTTTAATTATTATTAACGAACATTGCTCACTCCCCGCTAATATGATGACTGCAAACTTGCATCAAAAGTTTAGCGAGCTGCAACATATACTTAGTAGAAATGAAGTACATAATTGCCAAGCTATCATGAGCACGGTCGTAGAGTACGAAGATTAAAATCTCGATGTTCAAAATTTCGCGATTATTATCTAATAATTAGGAATTCGTGTAATTGAGTATTTTATTATTCTTCGCGGTAATTTGTTTCGAATTTAAAAGGCTTTTTAAGAATGTCGTATCGTTTCTATCAATTTTCATGCGTTCACTTTATTCCCACAATTTTGCAACCACATATAAATTGTGAATTTCCATAATTATTATATATAATTACGTAATACCCAGAAAAGTTCTTTCTATAAGTATTCCAGGAAGCATGAATCATATTAAAACGCGCAGAAAATTGACGTTTAACATTTTACTAAGAATATTAGTTACAATAATGTAACCAAAAAAAAAAAAAAAAATTCAAATCAATTATAATACTTTTTGAAGAGGCTTAATTACTCGTGAAAAATCTGAAAACTCATTTTCTAGTAAACTATTTGCTTTCAAAAATGTTTCCAAATAAATTTAAATAATAATCAATATTTATTCAATAATTCTACCCGAAAAAAGATAACACGTTTTCATTAATTTAATCTCGAAACATTCTGATAAGAATATTATCAAATTCACTCTCATTTTTCTGATGAATTTATGATCATCACAAACATAAAGTGTTTATCATAATACGATCAGAAATTGATAAACAATTATTTACATATCCTCCCCGCAAAAGATTTCACACAGTGATATTCACCGGCTTCCGATACCCCTGTAACCTTAATTTCAAGATATGTTTATGACGACTAAATCTCATTGATTAAACGTTCTCCTTAGCATTGCAATACCCGCAGTCTCTTAAATTGCCTCGAAAAAGAATTTAATAAAACTCAACATAAATTAATCCGTATCATTCAACATCCCAGTCTGACTTTCGCATTGAGCGCAAGATAGACAATGTTACCTGAAATTAAAAGCACTCGGTTGACAAGCGACGACGTAGGGGGGGGGGGGGATCGGGTATACGTAACCCCTTAATCCTGGTCCAGATTCAAGGTATAAATATTTGATGATAAAGGAACCCAGTAGGAAATATTCTACAGGCCCAGTACTTGTACAGTACTGCTACCAGAGTTACCAGTAAAGTGACGGAATCGTGGTAGTAATGGAGTGATAACACTGGGCCAGTACCCTATAACTAAACGTACCAGTTGTATAGCTATACCCTACCAGTAATCATCCAACGTTGCTCTTGCATTGAACAATTTTTTCAAATCACCAGTACTGCTTCAAATCTGGATCAACTATGGCGTTGATATTTTGCCTGGCATGTCTTACATCTGGTTATCTTCTGTTTTTGTTGATAACCAAGCTCAAACCAGTACCAGCCCTATCTGCTTACCAAAGTCTGGCTAACAGTA
>JABFPN010001259.1:0-31176 GCA_022817305.1 Leptoteleia sp. ZL-2020
TTGTAATGTTTAAACTTTTTATTTCATTATTCACGTTTCTATGTGCTAAATTCACAACTTTTATATCAAATATAGAAATGTAGCCAGTTTTGTCATAGCTTTCATAATAAACGTTGCAAATAGTAATACAAGATTTTTCTCCGTGTAACATCATTTATCGAGCCGACATTGTAACTCCAAAATTTGAGTTTAGAAATTCGTACATAATAAATTTTGTGTTTACTTCATACGACGTAAAATCGGACTGCTTTTATTTAACACGGCGGTGTGCAATTTTTACATCATTCAGTACTTTGTCTCTATTATTAAGATATGAATCAAACGTATGTGTGTATATATATAATATATATCTATATATCCTTTGTTTTCGCGATGAATTCAATTTGAAATATATACAAGTCGTTAAATGTGGATTTTTATAAAAAACCGTCAGTGGAATTGTTAAAAATTTCGACGAGCCAACGCAAACTTTATGTTACAATGTGGAATTATTCTTTAAACCAACGGATGAATTCAATTTCTATCATATCACTTACAAATCGACTCGCAATCTTACGTGAAAGACACAGATGGACTTGAATATAAACCTAGCTTGATTTTTCGATCATTTTGTTTGTTTTGTATTCAACGGCAAAATTATGCATTTGTCGCAGTTAAAATACATGCGTTTGCTACGTTTGCTATTCCTGCACCTCCTGGTAGAACTTTAACGCACAATTGAGTGGTCGTTCAAACCACGACCGCCTCATTCGGAATATGCTATACTTTATTTCAGCTATTTTAAGCTAATTCGAGTCCCAGAAGTCTGCTCTCAATCACAGTGACACAATATAATTTTAGGAAAAAATGACCCTTTCTAGGGTGAGCAAAAATGCAGAATAAGCAATCATTAAAACGAGGAAATTTGTATTCCCAATTATTTTATGCAGTAATAAACGATTTCTCGCATCACATTATTATCACAAAAGATTTTAATGTACATGACTAATTGACAGTTAACGCAAAATCTAATATCACAGGTAAAAAACGAAATTACTTCAGGTATAAAAAATATAACTGTAAACTATAGGTGTATATATAATTGTCTTACTTAGATTACAAAAAAAGAATAAATAATAACACAAATCGAAGTCCAGTGAAATGTCTGCTAAAATTTGTTAATACACTTGAACTCTCAAAATCCTCCAGTCCAAAATATAGCAGATGTCGTCCGATTTGTTTAAATTCCGCGCATCTGACGACAACTCTTTTAGAGGCAGGATTTGAAGAACTCATGAACTGTTGGCTCGTTTTTATTAACTAACTAACAAGTAAATAATGCAAAGTAAATGGTCTGTTGAATCGAACGGGGGAATAATAATTACAGGGTCAAGTTTTCCACGTTGAGCAGTGTAAGATATTTGTCATTGCCTCGCCTTTCAGCCGGAACATTTTTAAATATCTAGTCGAAGTTTGAACCCAGCAGTCGTGCGCTCCACGTGCGGGGCGCACTTGACTGCTAAAGTCGGTGGCGACTCCCTTGGGGTGACTGACTGAGCGCGGCTGCTACTTGGCGTTGCCGTTGGAGGTATCAGCGACACGACCTCCGGGCTCGAGGTCTGCCCATTATCTTCGTACACTCTTTCCTATAAGACAATGAATTATTGATCCGCAATTTCTTACCCATGACAATTTCGATTCATGCTTCCTCGCTCCCTTATTGTTCTCTATCATTTATTATGTCCTTTGATCTACGATTTCATTCTGATCGTGTCGAAAGAAGCTCGACCAATGCATACCAAATTCGTATGCCCGATCTCGTACGTGAAAAATGTATTGGTGGTCGTAACAAGAGAGATAATCGTCAGAAGAGTTTGATCGTTTGACACTTTTGATTCCTGTACAATTGAACACTGATAGCTAAATATACATTTTAGTGTCCGTCTTTTTGTCTTTGCTTTTACCTTAAAAATAGTTAATTTAAAACGCATCCATCGAACTAACGTGCTTCCTTCACGGTCTTTGTCTTTATTTGCATTTAAATCGTTAATACGAGCAGTTATCCTCGAAAATATAACATTTACGCGCGGCTTTTACGTCAGTCTCAAAAAGGTAGTGTAGAACGAATCGCAAAACAGGGAGAAAAGTGCCGTCTTATTGTAAACACTAGCTTCTCCTCGTATCATGGAAAATTACTCACTGTCTTTAGTCAATCAGAACTTCAAAACCGCCGGATGAGGTATCGTCGGCGTTAATAAAAAGGCCACACACCGATTTCTTAGTTTACACTTGAAAATTTCATTCAGTCAACAATGAAAACAAAAATCTTGTACGAGAATACGACTCGGCCTTGTAATCTTAAACTTCCGAATTCTACAAATGTCTTGTCTTGTTATAAATTTGTACTCTGGATGTTCCATGTCAAGACCATCGAATCGAGACTGATTGATCCGAGAGGCTAGAGTTAAAAAGTCAAATTTTAAGCCTAGAGTTCCAGCGGGAGACATCGAACGGAACAATATTTTAGAATATATTGTCACGGGCTCTGCGTCGAGTCCGTCGTAGGGAACGTGTCACGGTTTACGAATTATAATTGCGTGTCGAGATCGTCCTGCAGTTCGGTGTACCGAACCACCTCGGACGACTGACCACTCTCCAGGCACTACGTAGTCTCTGTCTCGTTCATCTGGATAAAGTGCAATGGCAAGTGTTGCAGTTTGATCGGGCATTCGACCTTAGATGTATTGGTTCTCTGTCGTTTCGGCATATCAATCGTGTCAATCAATAATTCAATGTTTTCAGGGAGAAAAACAAACACAGCACAAGATTAAGACGACAGGCATGGTGGGTGCAGTGGCGTCATTCGTTTGAGCTGAGAAGAATACCGTTGGGACTGGACAGAGTCCGTTGGTAACAAGACTCGACTCTTATCTTACGCGCGTTAACGCAATTCCCTCGACCCACTTCGGGATTCCGACTCAAGGCTTCCAACTCACAGCAGATCCTGAACCTTCGAATTCTTCTCATCCTCATAACCAATGCTCTTCGATTGTGTCGATAAAATTGAACGCGTGGTGCAATCCGTACGTACCTGCGATTTGTCGTACTTAAGTCGTTTCCAAATGAACGTCTTTTTGTCCTGCTCGGTGGGATTGGCGGGCGCCGCCTCGCTGCCCGACGCGTTATAATTCGGATTCGAAAAGGTCAGAACGTTTCTCCGGCTAGTGTATATGTTTTTCTGCTGCTTCGTGAGCTTCTGACAGAGAAGGTAGATAATGAAGACAATTATTATCACGGTGATAGCCATCATAATCACGATTGTAGTAAGGACGGTTTGCAGGCTGTAACTCTTCTCCCGATTAGACTTGTAATCTTTGAATTTGTCGTCGTCGGAGCCACGGTTTGATTTCGTTACGATTTCGGGTATTTTGAGTTCGTCTTCCTCGTCAATTTCGTCATAGCTCGGGTCGTTTTCTGTTCCAGGTTTGCGTATAGGCACTTGCTTTTTCGGCGCTGTTTTGGAACAATTAAATTATAGGAACGAGATAAAGTAACAAGATGAGTATATAGGAAGAATGTACTGGCTCGGACTTACTTGTTGAGCAAGTGCCATCGTCGTCGTCTGGACAGGCGCATTTGTATTCTTTACGTATGTAGAAGCACAGATGACTACAACCACCGTTGTCTACCGCACAAGGCGTCCATCCAGATTGCCTCTCTGCCGATACGGCTTTTATTTCCATCATTGTTCTTAATGCGGTCCTTATACGAATCCGATTTTGTCCGGTCTCCCGATCCGCTCGTTCAATCATCTCTCGGCTGCCGTCCGCCCAGTATATGTGATTACCGAACTGAAACATTGATTGTTGTAAAATACTTTAACTTTAGTTTAAATTTAAAATTGATGTTTGAGGAATATTATAAGAATTTAAGTATATAACCCGTTTACTAATAAAAGCTAGTAATTTGTTTTATCATAGTAATTTTATATGATATTAAATTTACCTGCGTCAAACCGAAGGCTTCAGTAGCTTCGGGTATTAATTGTATCCTAAAGCGTCCGTGAAGATCGGACATTTCAATTCTTTGTTTAATTGCGTCTGCCCAGTAAAGTTTTCTATTTGTATAATCTATTGATAATCCATTCGGGAAATGAAGATCGGTTGATATTATTATCTTTCTATTGGACCCATCTAGTCTTGCGCGTTCAATCTTCCGATCGATCCCAAATTCAACCCAAAATATGTAACCTTCTTTGGGGAACACTGTCAATGATATCGGTTCATTGAGATTGTCCAATAGTTTCTTGCGAGAAGAGCCATCTAATCTGGCGACTTCTATCGACCTTTGCTTCATGTCAGTCCAATAAATGTTGTTAGCTATCCAATCCACTGCTATTCTAAATGGCGTTGAAGCATTGGAACCCGATATTATTGTTTTTATATCATCATTGTGGTACATATTTATAGACCTGAAATTATTACATGATACCCTTAATTTATATATACCAATTACATGAAAAATATAATTACATTTTTTTGATTCTTACTAACCTGATTGCATTCAATGTTTTGTCTGTGTAAAATAATAACTTTTTCTCCCAATGAAAATCAATAGATAATGGGTGCACGTTTTTGATGGGTAATGATACCACCCTCATGTCAGGAGTATCAAAAGACATCCTGGCTAACGATTTCTTACTAGCGAATAATAAGAAATTCGTCGGGGTAGAATTACAAGTTTGCCCATCTTCGTTTAAAACAATACCTGTAGGACACGCGCAAACATATTCGAGTTTTCTAGGATTTCGCAAACATAAATGAGAACATCCGCCATTAAAACCATGCCCACAGACATTAGAAACTGACCCCATTTCTTCGTACTGTTAAAACCAAAATATTATTCTTAGTTTAGTAGATAAATTTACAAACTAAAAATTTACAAAATTAATTCAGAACTATTTATAACTCACATTTATGGCTCTAATGTCCATAACGCCTTCCAAATTTCCGATGAAAGTTATGTTTCCAGAACCATCAGTTTTATTGGCTCTTAAAATCGCCTTTTCATGCCAGTCACTCCAATAAATATATTCACCCATTACAGCAAGTCCATAAGGATGTTCTGTTTTCGTGATAAGAACCTTTCGATTCTGACCTTGCAAATCGGAACATTCAATAACTTTCTTTTTTGCATCATTCCAGTACAATTTGTTTTTTTCCAGATCGATTGTCAAGCCATTGGGCCAGGCCAAATTTTCAGTCACCACCGTTGTTCTTTCTGACCCATCCATACCAGCCCTTTCTATTCGGGCATTGTGACCCCAATCGGACCAAAACATCAGACCAGCTGGATAGTGTAGAGCTATCGCTCGCGGTTTATCTAATCCCGACCATACAAGAACTTTTCGATTGGAGCCATCCAATTCGGAAACTTCGATACTGTTCAGGCCTGCGTCTGTCCAGTATAACTGTGAAGAAAAATATTAAAATAATAAATACAATAAAATCAATTGCAATAATTTCTTCACGTAAACAAAATTAAGATGAAAGACCTTGTTCCCAATGGAATCAACAACTAGACTGTCTGCAATGTCTAATCCGTTATCAATAACAACTTCCACTTTGTTTTTGTACATGTTAGTACGATTGATTACATTTAATCCTGGATCTGTCCAGTAAACCTGAGCCGTCTTCAGATGCACATCCACCCCACTAACATTTTTCAAATTATACACGGGTAAGAATACATCCACGGTGAAATTAACATCGAGAGAAATGACTCTGATATCCACGTGATGGGCGATTATTAGGAATTTAGTAGGTACATCAGGACACGTTTTTCCATTGGGCTGTTAAAAACATATTAATGTATAAAAAGTGTATTTTTATGCAAATAAATAAACTTTGATTTTCTTAAGATGGTGAATGAAATATAATTTAGATATTTACCGCTAGTACCAAACCTGTACGACAAGCACAAGTGTACGGAGGATGTACAGATGACAGGAGACACAAATGAGAACATCCTCCATTATTATGTCTGCAGTTGTCTCTTAAAATAGGACGAGTCCTATGGAATATCCGGACATCCATCAAACCAGAAATACCCGACAATAAAACAATTCTATTTTGGCCTGTATCTTTATCTGCACGATGAATACTCTTTGTATCCCAATCAGTCCAGTAGATTTTCTTTTTGTAAATTGCCAAGCCAAATGGATGAAGTAATTCTGAAGCTGAAATCATAATTGTGTGATTTATATACAGTTAGACAACATGAAGTAAAGGAAGCAACAATATTATTTAAAAATTATATAAACATTATTTGCGAAAGATGATTTACAAATAAATAATACAGAATAGAATGAACAATATCTTAAGTATAAACTTACGGTCGGAGATTATTTCCGTTCTTCCTTTGCCATCCAGATCAGAATATTCTATTTTATGCGTAGACCCATCTGTCCAATATAGACGTTCCTTCTCGAAATCAATAGCTAATCCATTTGGCCAAGTTAAATTTGTACTGATGAGAATCTTTCTGTCAGCACCATCCATTGATGCTCTTTCGATTTTTGGTTTATCACCCCAGTCGCTCCAATACATGTGTCCAGCTAAAATAAAATAAATTTTATTATGTTAAAAATTCTTCCCAGATAGTTACTTTATAAAATAAATCGACAAGCTTATAATACAATTTTTTTTAAATTTTTATCAAAAAACCTACTTTTAGGATTAACTACAATATCTCTAGGTTTATCCAAATCTTCGTGCACTAGTATAGCTCGCATTGTACCATCCACATTGGAACACTGTATACGACTTGTACCAGCATCAGTCCAGTATAATTTTTTCGTTATCCAATCCAATGCAATACCAGCTGGAAATTCTATAAAACATATACAACAAGTTGATGATATATTGTGTATTTCTAAGAATTAATAAATAAATATATTAATTAATATACAATAATATTCAATAAAATTTACAAGAAACCTACCTAAATTGTGTCCAACAACTATTGATTGATTTGTACCATTCAAGAATGCTTTATTTATTGTTTTCGTTTCAATATCTGTCCAAAAAATCGTATCTGTATCCGAGTCCCAGGTCATTGCTATAGCACTTTGAACGTGATCTACTGGGATAACTGTATCAAAGGCTCGCGTTGCTTGATCCAAGGGCATTAGCCTTAAGTCTTTTTTCCTGGCAAAAATTAGAAGATTGTCGGCTAAAGTTGCACAGTTTTTACCATCTCTTTTTATCTTCAAACCAACGGGACAAACGCAACTGTAACCAGTTCTATTTGGCAAACACATGTGCGAACATCTTCCATTGTTTTTACCACAATGGTTGGCATAATTTGGTTGTCGTTGAGGATGATAACTGTGAATATCCATTGGAAAATGAAGATCTGCAGAAAAATAATATTTAAGTAATGATATATTGAAAAGGTAAAAGAAGATTTTTACAGTAAAGTTAATAATCAATACACACTTGAATGGATAGTTTTGAACCCATGACCATTTCCTTTATTTGCCAACGATATACTTTTAAAGTGCCAATCAGTCCAATATATGAAATCTTCGAAAACAGTGATTGCAAAAGGATGGTGCAGTCCTTTACTGATCACTTTCTTCCTATCAGTACCGTCTAAATGCGCGGATTCAATTACATGATGTTTTGCATCGGCCCAAAATATCCTATCGGTGGTATAATCGATTGTTAAACCGTTGGGCCAGAATATGGAATCCGTTATTAATGGTATTCTATTAGAACCATCCATATCAGCTCGCTCGATTATGGGCCTGGTTCCTATAAGGAAATAGGAACGTTATATTCTTAGATTATTCCACTTATTTACTTTTATTAATAATTTGAATTAAGTTATTTACCCCAATCTGTCCAGAAAACATAACCGTAGTGCGGATGTACTGCAATAGCTCGTGGCTTTTCTATGTCATTGGAAATCAAAACATGCCTGACCTTTCTATCTAAAGTGATCACTTCAACCCTTCTGGTTCTAGAGTCTGTCCAGAAGAGCAAATTATGGATCCAATCCACTGCCAAACCAGATGGACTTTCAAGCCCCCACCGAATCAGCTCTGAATATTTTTGAATATTAATTATTTTTAATATTTAGAATGATTATAGGAAGGGTACTGTATTATATATTTATTATGACTTATTAAGATTATTACCTTCTTCGTCGGTGCCATTGATTGAAACCTTTTTGATCACATTCAAAAATACGTCTGACCAATATATAGTTCCGGTACTGTAATGATAGTCCAAAGCCACCGCGTTATGCAAACCTTTGAGAATTGATGAGTACTTCGAGTTTGTTAAACTGACCTAAAATTGTTAAAGGTTGAGTTTGGAAGTTAATTATTGGATGCTTTGTATTTTGCATTGCAAGTATTATACCTGTCTTATGTCGATACGGTTCGCAAAGATCAATGTTGGGTTAGCTCCGATAGCCTTGCAAGTTCTTCCATCAGGCCTCAGAACGTATCCTGGCATACAGCTACACAAGAATGAACCTTTAGTGTTCTTACAAACTTGGCTACAAACTGGTTCCTAAAACATAAGAATTTATTTCTTACAACTCTTTATAAATAATTAAATAGAACTTATTGTATTAACTAAACTTAAATGAAAAAAATTAATTTACCTTTACAAACTCGCATTCATTGATATCATTACATGTAACATTGTCGCTGGCAAGTGAATATCCTAAGTGACAAGCACAAGAATCAACATTATCCGCAGTCAAAATACAAAGTTGATCGCACTTGTCTTCCAGTGTACAATAACGCTTCGTAGGACAATTTATTTCATCTGTAAAATTATTTTACACAATAATAATAATATTTAGCTAAATAATTAAAGGTTACTGCGATAGGTTTATAAATCTATTATGATTTAGTTTTATAATAACATACCATCCTTTTCAGGACAGTCTGGGATACCATCGCAAACATGTTTGCTGCTGATACATTGACGATGATGGTAACGGAACAAGAAACTTGGAGTGGTTGTCGAAGTGTCATTTTCACTTGGCGATGCTTTACACAAATACTGAGTTGCTTCGCACGTTACAGCACAGTATTCTTCGTCATCACCATCTGAACAATCTGGTACTCCATCGCATACCCAAAGGCGCTAAGGAAACATAATTTATTTGATATATATTTTTTTACTTTGATGTACGTATATATATATTTGTGAAAAACATTTCTAGAGTATCCTGGGATATTCTTTGCTATTATGCTCAATTTTTGAAAAATGTTACGCATTTAAATTGATAATTATTGAAAGTGAATTCCGTAACAGTCTATTGCAATTAATATATTTCATTTTTTATAGTAAAAATTTAAATTTTCTTCTAAGATCCAAGAAAACTTACGGGTATACAAGTGCCACCGGAACATGTGAATTCATCTTGCTTACACACTTTTGGTTCTGCATATTTACAGTTCTCTTCGTCTTCTCCATTTTTACAATCTGCCTCTTTGTCGCATACTTTCTTATTACTAATGCACTGCCCACTTGGACATCTAAAAAAATGTTATTTATTTAGCTGTGTATTGCATAGTACTGGATACGGTTATTCGAAGAAATAAAAAACAGACTACAAATTGATTTTACTAATATTCATATAATATTAAAATAATTTCATTTGGATTTCATATTTATTCTAGATAAAATTAATAATCTAAGAATAAAAGGATTTTCAACTTAACATTGTTAAAAAATGTTACAGTCAATGTGTTAAAATGTTAGTTAGAATTTGAATATGTTAACTGTTACCGAAACTCATTGATACTGCAATTCGTTGCCACTTCGGTAGGACAAAATTTCTCATCACTCATATCACCACAATCATCGTCGCCATCACATCTAAAAGTAATAGGAATACATCTTGGGTAGCTGCATTTAAATTCGTTCACTTCGCACTGAAATTCAGCTTTTTCTAAAAAGAAAAATTACATCGAAATTTACATACATTATATATATTAATATTTCATAATAATTATTCTAAGCAATTGACAAATTATAAGTGCTCGATTAAGTGTATTTCTTAATATGTAATATTATAAAATCTTTTATTAACAAAAATTTATTTAGTTATTTCGCATCTGGGTGTAAAATAATTTTCTTACCACATTTCTGTTCGTCCGAACCATCGTTACAATCCTCAATTTCATCGCATCGCCAAATGTCTTCAATGCACGTACCATCAAGACATAAAAATTCGTCGTCGTTGCATGTCCTGTAATAAAACGAATTCAGTTTCTACAATCATCATGTTAAAATCATCCTAATTATTTTTAACTTTACTATTTACAAATTTTTCTTCGCAGAAAAATGGTATAAATTATTATGTTTCAATCCGTTTTAATCTGCTTCTGATTCCTGGCTAATATGCTCGTTATGAAAGGTTGAAATATATTACATAAAAAGTGTAGTGAAAGGAAAATGAAATCGAACAAAGGCAACGATTTATTTGAAGATTTGCGAATACGTTTTGTTAACAAAGGGGAGGCCATAAGGGTGACTGCTATAACGTCATGCGTCAGTGACACACAGATGGCATTTGTATGTGATCTATCTGCAAGAGATTCAGTCTATGGGGTTGCAGTTGGCAACCCAAGTACACATGATACGACGAAAGCGGGGTAAGACGATTAAATGGAAGAATCCTAAAATGAAATCCGCTCAGGGGTGTTGCTTGGCAGTCGCTTTTATTTTGATTTAAAGTAAATATTTGATTAAAGGATTTATTAAAGAATAATGTTAGAACGGGTGGATTAATCGCATGATATCCTGTAAATTAATAAATCAAACGAAATTGATGGGCTATTTCAGGCAATTACGTTTGAATTGAATAACCCGGGAAATAACAGAGAATTATTTTTGATAGAATCGTGTACGATAATTATATAATGTTTATAAATACAAAGTATGCACTTGACAATAATTGAATGAAATTGCAAATTGATATTGGCAAGTTAAAATAATGAAACAATAACGAGCAAGGTACTTTATTCAATTCAAATCCACTAAATGGGTAGCAAATAATATGTTTACTGTTATGCAATGGCAAAAATGCAAAACAAGTGGATTAATCGGAATAATATATTTTACAATTTTGATATCACAGAGAGAAGGGGGAGAACAGTAATTGCGATATATAAAGACGTTAAATTGAAGTTTATTATTCCAATGGCATATAATATGGGGCAATAATTTTATTGTAAAATCTTACAAGGACAGACATTCTTAATTTCCCCCCAACTAGGAAATCATTGAAATAAGGCAGCACAATAATAGGCTTATCAGAACCTGATTGAAAGTTCTACGAGGGTAACTTTCTGTCGAAGATTTATGTTATGTATTTTTATTTATATTTTGAAATATATTTGCGTTCACTTCTTGTTGAAAATTATTCAATATTTTTCAATTCATTAAGGATCCAAAATGTTTGAAAAGCAATTGCACAATTTTTACCGAATACTAATAACTTTATTCCAATAATTGCACGTTTGTTAGGTCGAGCAAACTTGAGCACTTCCCAAGTGCGAAATTGCGCCCGTGGCAATCGGCAAATTAGCGCGTTTATTGGCAGAACGATCACGTGGCAAGATTGGCGCAGTTAAAGGAGCCGCTGAATATGCGACATGTTTACCCCGTAGCCGTGAATGCAGTTTTTTTGTAGGCGCAAAGCAATTGTTTGGACGATCATAGACTGCTGATGGGGCTGTCAACGACGCGCATTCCCGTCATGGCAGTGCTTTCAGAAGCACATATGTCAACGACACGTCTACGTCAGTACTTTGTAGGACCGCATCTGCTCTCGAGGGTCGTCATTGCGAATGAGTGCGCTCTAACGATCCTCATTTTTTAAAGTACCTTGCGAAACAGTGAGGAGGCAATCGAAAAGATGGTGCCTCTATTTGGCCCGACTTCGGAACGGAAGATAGCGACAGACTGCCTCTTCTTTTTTTTCCACTTTTTTCCCTTTATAGCTGCGCAGACAGATAATGCAAAGCCGAACCGGAGAAAAGCAACAATTTTCAGTCTACCTTTTTGCAGACTCTGCAACGGTGTATGCACGTTTTTCATTATTTTTGCAAATCGAAGATTTAAAGTTGACTGCTTTGTTGAAACCGTCGAAGATATGAATTGATAAATTGGAACTGTAGGTTCATACGCTGTAAACAAAAATCTACTTATTTTAACCAGATTATTCTTTATTGGTAAAAAATAATTATATGTTTTTGCTTTAAATAATAGTAAAATTTACAAAACAAATTTTGGGGAGGTTTTTATTTCCGGATGACTTTATCTATGGGGTGTTGTTGGGGAGGCTTGAATGTATGCCGGAAAGGGGTTAGCACACTTATTTGGGCTTGGACTCACTCTGTAGAGACATCCGTACGTGCTATCAGAGACTTAGTACTATATTATTTATGAATGTTATGGGTGTATTTTACACCAATATTAATTGGTGTCAAAAAACAAAAAATTTTCGTGCCAAAAACGTTCTGTTCTTCAGCCACATAACATAAAGCATATAAGGAATGCAAAAAAAATTATAATTTATTTGATAAAACATTAATGTAATGCCCTTACATTTTGACCTTATCCGTTTTTGAATTAAGTAATTGAATGATTTATATCATGTGACATTTCATTATTTGCCTGAAAAGAACCCTACACCCAAGGATCGAAATGTCGCAAAAGCTTCACCCCACGTATACATATATACATATATATTTCACTGTTTCAGTTACCCAAATTTGTTTTTGTTTAAGAAGTCTTTTACTTACATAAGAAATTAAAAATTTAAATTCAACCAGACAGTTTTATTTGTTCAAATAGAAGTCTCATTTTGAACTTTTCCGAAATAAAATATTAACTCAAACGCAATTTTAAATTCCAGCTTATTATTATCTCCGAGGGAACTTGAGCGTCGAATCGATGTTAAATCTACGGTGGGCTTCGCATTATCTCAGCCAAGTTAATTCAATGTTTACCCACTTTACGCTAATTTAATGTTAAAATTAGACCGCTCTCCCCAAGGGAGGAAATCAAATATTGAAAATAATAAGCTGTATCAATTAATCGGTAAATCCCATCTGGCCGCAATTGTTATTCAAGTCGCGTCGCAGTTACGCTAATTAAAGTCACCCAAGAAAGGTAACGGCGGCGCTGTAACAGTCCCGTGCATTAATCGATAATTAGGTTTATATTTGGTGCAAGTGCGCTGCGACATTGGAACAACCAGGGGCGCTCAATCAGTGGACTGGCAGATCAATCGACATTAACGTTCGATTCGCACGAGCGCTTCTTTTGACTTAAACAATTTTGCGTCCGCTTTTTGATCGCGCAATTGGTCGATATCCGCGCAGTTACCAACGCAATCATTATCGTTGCCCGGCAACCATTCTCCGGTGCCCTAAAATCTGGACTAAGTCCAGATTGTTGGTTAATTTGCCTGGCCCGTTATTTTTCCGCGCGCGTACCGTCGTCAACTTTCGCCTACACGGAGATTCTTTCCTTTCCCATGGCCAGTTTTATCCGCGCCACTCAGTAGTCCGAAGAAACTAGTCAGTACTGTTTATAACACTACTGAACAGTTTTGTCAACGCGAATCAATGCTTTGTCTCGGAATATTCACGGTTTCTTTTCCACTCAGTGCCTTTACTCCAGTCATTTGTTTAAAAAAATTCACTGACTAGTGTGTCAACAAATACTGACCGGTTGCGAAAAAAGGTTGAGTGATGTCTTCATAAATATTCCACTTAAAATTTTATAACGCACGGCTGAGTCACGAGGATAAAGCTACTCAGAGGCGTGCAAGTTTCTCCGTGCACTTTGTCGCCAAGATTTCGTTCGCTCGTGCCGCAAAGCAACGTAACGTCAAGTTCAATGTGAAAAATCGCGAGGTGCCGGGGCACCTCGTCGAGACGACGGCTGCAGTAATTGAATTTTTCGAGTGCAATATTACAGGGCGGGGTGAAAAACGAAAAAGAGGAAAAAAAACTTTGGTGCGAAACACGAGACAAAAGGAGGAGATGAACTTGAAACTTATAGTACGCGCCGACACCCACGCGCAATGTAATGTCGCGTGCGTGGGTGAATACGTTGGGAGCGTAAACTGGGGGAGGAAGGGGGAGAGATCGAGACGAGAGTTAAGACGAAAATCTCTCGAGAAGCGATCGCGTTGGAGATTTTTACGCAGATAACTCGGGATAATGGATTGTGTCGAATTGACGTCAGGGTAGCTGGACCCCGACTTCATCAAATTGAAATTTTTATTACGCAGGAATTATGTACTTCTTATGTGCTATTTATGTACCACAAAAATTACGTTTTATGTACCACAAAACTTACGTTTGTGGTACATAAATAGCACATAAAAAGTACATAATTCCTGCGTAATAAAAATTTCAATTTGATGAAGTTGGGGTCCAGCTACCCTAAGGTGTCGAGTTTCGGGAAATTTACGTACAAACCGTGGAGATTTATCTCTAAATATATTAGTGTACGCATTTGGAGTATTATCATATCGTTATGAAAAGTGGGTACTCACTTTTTTACATTACAATTCTCCTCGTCAGAGAAATCCTGACAGTCGTTTTCATCGTCGCAAACCCAAGACTGTTGGATGCAAAGACCGTTCTTGCACTCAAATTGATTGCTCGTGCAGTTTGCTCCGGTGTTGTCTGGAAAAAAAAGGAGAGAGACTTTTATTTGGAGTATACAATATACTTTACTGTACAGTACGATTAAACCGTGAATATTTCGTTTTAAGCGATAAACTATACGTTTAATTAAATTCTATTGTTTTGATATTATTAATAATTCTGCCAATGCTGAATGGATGTCGAATATAAATTTGCATTGTTTGTTTATTTGTAAAGAATAAAACGTACTGCTATATATAAAACTACACAATTCAAGTAGTATTACGATATTATTTTTTATCCTAATTTTATTTGAACTTTTTCCCAAATATTTGTAGCATTTAAAATAATATCGTTATACTAATAAGCTTCTAATGTATACCTAAAATAATAATAATTAATAAAAGATTTTTATGAGATAAACCATTAATTACCGCAATGTGATTCGTCAGAATAATCACCGCAATCGTTGTCCCCATCGCAGAGCCACTCTTTGGATATGCATGTGCCAGTGTATGGACAACGTACGGTACGGTAGCCGTTGCAGGTGTTGTTTTTGCCATTTAATAAACCGTCGCAATTTATTTCGTCCTCTGCATCCTCGCAGTCCAACTGTTTGAAAAAAAATGAGTTTTAATTCTTTCATATAAAATGGTAGAAGAAATATTATGATCATATCTTTTTATCCTATCATTTTCACATTCTTATCTCAACAATATTTCAGTAGTAATTAGTGTCATAAAAGGTATTCAGTTGAATATAAAATTTGCTAATATGTACTCTGGAATTAATTAAAAGTACATATACACCGAGAGAAATTTATTAGTAATTGATACTACATTTTGTTATAACTCGAGAATAAATGTGTATTTATAATATTCTTTATAATGCGATGTATTTAAAAAAAAGGCATTTAGACGAAATTAAATTCATGGTATTAATATAAAAAAATGTAATCAAGGAATAAAATTCATTATCTTTTAGTAACTGGTGTTTAAGGTAGCGAGTTATATTCCTTGATAAATATTTTTTTTGATACTTCTTAAATGTACAATATTATATTATAAAAAATATTATAAATGCATAAATATCCTCGTGTTATTATAAAATATAATAACTACAACTATTATAAATATTTCTCAGTGCATGTTCAAGAATTTTGTAATGGTTTAGTACATTACCCGTCCATCGCAGTAGATATCCATGCTGATGCAGGTGCAAGATTTGACGCATAAAAATTGATCCCTACTGCACTCCAAATTACAAGGTGCTGGTGCAGTGTAGTCACTCACATTTCCCTCGCCCTCAACTTCCTGAATGAGAGTCTTGGGGTCTGGACCAAACAAGTCATTGGGATCACTCATAGAGCTCATTCCATGACTTTTCAACAGATCATTCTTAATCCTACTGCGATCATTATTAGAGTAACCGTCATATCCTGATAATAAAAACAAAATTTCAAATTAGTTACAAACCGGTTACTGTTTACTGGCAAATATTTTCAAAAAAGAAATGTCTGTGATAAAATTGTGTAAATCCAACAACATTCACATAACAATTTTCAAATTAACTTTTCTAACAATATTCTTTCCCTTAATTTCATATAAAATAAATAATATCAGGGGTAATCAGTTTATTCTATTTTAGCTTAACAATTTATATTACTATATCTGAATTGATTAATTAATTATTAATGATTAATGTGTCGACATTAAATGATACAATGTGTTGAACAATAAATAAGACATACCTTCCCCCTCGAAGCCGTCATAAAGTCCGGCTCGTCCTCGTGCCCTGTACAAAGCCCTGCCTACGTCCCCGTAACGACCGTAAAGGCCATTGCTTCCAGCGGAGGAGCGCATTCCCGGAACAGAAGCGCCATTTCTATAACTGGGAGTATAGTCGGAAGGATTGAAATCGTATGCTGACGTCGCTGGGAATCTTTGATTCTCGTTGAACCCTGGGGGTAGTTGTGAGTGTGATTTATGTCTTCCAGTTGCACCATAAAACCCGTAACCTGTTGAAGACAAATGGCAAAATCTACTTTGAATAACGGCTATTTTAACTTACGTACACAATAATGCGAATGCGCGATCGAAACGAATGTTTTGTTCCTTGAAGAAAATTTGCAGTTAAAAAGTTTGACGATGAATATCGTTAAGCAGAGATCCAGGACAAAGATAACGAAGGAGCCCAAGGCAACGCGCGACGCTCAATTTTTCAATTTCGAAACGAAGAGCGAATAAAATATACATGTCGATAGAGGAAACCATCAATACCAAAAACCCAGAATGCCGTGTATCAATTCAACCCCGGAACTTTTCCCTTCCGGCTCCTTTTTCGCTTTGACATTGAGCGGGCAATTAAAAAGAATTACTTTAAACGATTATTAAAAGTTCAACTGCCGAAGTTTGAAAGCCTCTTTGAGGGGCGCGATTCAGACCGCAGATGTGAAATACGAATTGTCGAAAGCTCTCAGTGGTACGAATTCAAAACAGTGACCGGGTTACCTCAAGTGCGTCGCCCAGATGGGACTCTAATTTGCGGTCTTATCGCTTTAATTCTTTTCATTTTCTTTCGACTATAGCTGTCGTCGACGTTCCTTTAAAATTTATTTTGTCAGAAAGCGTTAAAAGTAGTTTAATATTATCAAATATTTTAATGGCAACATTTAAATAATTACTATAGGATTTAGTATAAAAACATTTTTTTACAATCTTATACTATATTCTTTTAACAAATAAAATTTAATTTTTTTTTAATTTAGATTAATATTGGAGGTTCAGTTTTTTTTTTACTCTCTGTTAAAAATTGTACGAGGTTCTAACTAATGCATGCCTCCGTCGCTCGTTTAGGGGAAAATGTTGGACCACTCACGCTCGCTTTCGGGAGGATAATCGTGTACGCTCTTGGACTTCTCATCGTGCTTCAGGGTATTTCTGGAACTCTTATCGTCCTTGTCTTTTTCATTCGGACTCGTTGTACCGAACATCACTCGCAAACTACCACTGCCGTACATTTGCCTGGCCGCGCCTTTGTTTACGGGCAGGTGAGACGATGTTTCCACCGATAATCCGGATTCTGAAAAAGATTCATTCAACAAAATTAATTTCTATCCACTTCTCACTCTTTCATTCGTAACATTCAGAAATTAAACACGTAAAATCTCTTAATATCCCTTAATAACGCTTAAACAGGAATAATTACTTTTTCTTTCTGTTCAAAATATATTTAGACGATGTTGGAACTATACAATATATTTATACCTTAAAAATTATAATTATTATTCAATTAATATTATTATATAATTAGTAATAATTATATTTTGTGGTATAGTAGTACAGTTAATTAGATGTTTGAAAAATTCAACATTATTTTTTCTGGAAATTTTCCTCAATGCAGGATCGCAATTCACGAGTGTTTTCAACTTTATTTTTAAAGTTTTGTGCCAGAACTTTGAGTAGCGCGCTGGATTGATGATGCGAAACTTTTGCACTCAACTACAAGTAAAGATAGATTTTTTTGTCGACGATAAACTCATTATTTTGATTTTATTGGAAAAGTACGTTAACTGTAAAATACACTGCCAATAAAACTTAATGAACTTCAACTTATCGGATCTTATTGATTTCTGTGTGTGAGATACTGCAAGCATTATGCCCAACATTTTAACATTTTATAAGTGTGCATGTGATGTGAGTACAGGAATCAGGGGTAGCGCCCCTTTTTCTCACAAAGGATGGCGTTGGCGGAAGGAGTCGAGTAGTTTGCAGCTCTACTCATTGGGAATAAGAGCCTCGGCTTCTTAAATGAGAAGGTGTGAATATATATTACGTCAATGTGCGAAAAAATACACTGCTAAAAAATTGTAACAAAGTTAGTAAATGTATACAAAAAAAACTCGTTTTTTTATTTAAACTAAAATGTTATTTAAAGTTAAAGAGATTAAACAAAATTTGTATATTTAACAAAGTTTAGATATTTATTAAACAAAATTTACATATTTCTTATATTAGTATATTACCTTTATCAGCTGGTACATAAATATCCATAATTCCATTTTCACTTACTATGCCATTTAACTGCAAACTTAAGCTCAAATGCAATATCTAATATTAGTTATAAATACTGTTTATAGAATGTCATATACAGGAGTCATAATTTATTTTAATAAACCTTTATATTTAATTATAGTGTCGAAAGTAAACTATATATATTGTAAATGAGAAGTTTTAAAAATAGTGTACTGTATGATAAGGCCTTTTCTGAAAATAAGTTGAAACATTTATTTATATTTTATAAAATAAATTATCTTTAAATATTTATAAGTTTCTTATTTATTTTTACACGCTCGTGCAGCTTTTTTTTTATCTTTTATAAATACAATATTACTTTTCCTTGGTTATTAAATATTTAATTTAGTAATTATTTTTAGTTGTAAAAACAGTGTGATTCGAGATTTACCCAAAATGGTACGTATATCTTTTTATTTATCGTGTAACAAAAATAAAAGGTAAATATGCGTTAAATCCAAGATACTTAATTACATCGAAGTTAGAATTATACATTTAACGAATACATATTGATATTATAAATAGATGCATTCAGATGGCATTAAAACAGTAAATTACTTGTTTTGAACATTACATTATTCTGTTATTTACCTTAGCGATGCAAATTTTAAATTAGTAGAAACCCTCTTAGCCGATATAAATTAATATATATGCTTAATATATTAAATGTAAATGCGTTTATGTGAATGGAGAATTCTTTCCGTTCGAGAACAAATATAAATGCTTAATTATTAAACAAATACTTAATTAGATTAGTAAACAAAAATATGCAAGTAATGCTTCCTAACCTTTCTTACAATTCTACCGATTTTTTTAAATCGATAATCGATTTTCACTTTCTCTTTAACTTGACAATTTGATTGGCTAATAAATTGGTAACTCGCTGCAACTTCAGGCATATCGTGAGTTTTTCAAGATGGATAACTTGTAGAATAACAATCAACAAATAAACATGATATTTACAAAGTTAAAAGTTTATTTTATTTAAAGAATTATAAGTTTTGGACTATGCAATTGTAAATAACATTGTAAATAATAAAACATTGAACATTTTTATTCAATTTTGTCAAATTTATGCATTAATATCGTATTTGATATTAATAAAATAATTTATAGCGCAGTAAAAATATAATGCATGAAATTGCACTCAAACATGTACGTAGATTGTTTCGTGAAAATACGTACATTTACATATAAAAGTAAAATATTACGCACCTGTGAAAAGTCGTAATATGAGATTTTGCAATTGAAATGTAAAATGTCAAGATGAATTTACACTGCGAAGCTGCGACAGCTTTTTGCATTATTATTGACTTTTTTAAGAAAAATATGACAAAAATGTATGTAAGTGAAAAACTAATTTTATTCATTTTTTTAGTATTTCTAATATTTAGTCTAATTTAATTAAAGTTTTCGTCGTGTTGTATCATCTATCTATTTGCTTATCTCATTATTTTTTTTTTTTAAATAAAAATAACCAAAAGAATGAAACCTAACCATTTTGTTCTAAACACTGTGCAAAAAAAATTAACAACCTTACAATTAATTCTACAAAAGGAAAATTAAAATTCTCTCAATAGGGGAACTTATAAGAATGCCAAACTATTAAAAATTTTCATACAGATTATCTATTGAAAGAACAATTAACATTTGATAATATCTATTTTCACAAGTAAAATTGAATTCAGTAAAGTAGAGTGAAGCCGAGCTTAGCTTAAATAAGAATAAATCAAATCCATGGAATATGGGGGGAAACTTCAAAGGGGCTGATTTGGTGCAATAGTGAGTGCCCCGACAAAGTAATTTCACGAAAAAATAAATAAACATATAATTGTAACGTTTTAAAAGTAGAAATACGTTCTGAAACAAGTACACTTAGCAAAATTCGTTTGAAAAAATTACTACAGTTTACAGCATGCGAACCTTATGGAGCTGATTTATAAAAGTTTTCCTATTATTTTAGAAGGAAGAATATTAAGATTATTCGTTTTAAGAGATAAACTAAGCCGACTATTTCCTACAGTTATAAGAAACTATACATAAATCAGCCTGATAAAGATTGTTGGTTGAAAACTGTATTAAGTTTTCTTGAAAATTTTTCTTAGTGTATTGGTCCATGAATGGAACTACAGGTATAACTGTGGAGGCGTATACAAAGCTTTCATTCACAATGTCGACGCGTGCGCGGTGAATTAGATCGATATACGATAGCCTCCGCGTTCCTCTTGGAGCAAATGGAATCGCAAATAAGACGAAGAAGATCAGCAATGTGGATGATAAGAGAGGGCTCCTGATTGCTAGATTTATGCAAATTTTATGTAAACGTAACACTTCATTGGATAATTATATAAAAACTTCAACTATATCTTCTATTGAAGATGATTTTAACTATACATGTTAACAGATACTAACTGATTTATTATTGGTATTAGTATTTTTTAAAAGCAAACAAATTTTAACTGCTAAAATAGTTTGAATGACCATACCGTTATTGATTTTTTTCAACAATTTTAACAAATTTTATTTTATTTCAGGTACATATATAACAAATATAATATTTGCAATTAATCAGATCACAGAGTACGTTAAATTGAATATATGTGCAATTATATGAATAAACACGAAAATACATTTGACTCTGAGATAAATTTATTTGTAGTTGCTATTGTAATTTATAATAATTCAGAGATATGTATACATTTGTAGTAATATATGGGTACCCTCTCAAATTTACACTAGAAATTGACAAAAGCCAATATTTTCCAAAACAGCAGCATAGAGTGGTGGTAAAGGGCATAACGGGTGACTGTAAGGTAACAGTTTTTATTCCTCTCAGTATAAAATATGGAACATATATTCATATATGGAATACGAAAAACTATTAGTTCATAAATATAATTGAAAAAATAATCATTCGCACAATTGTTCATCACATAAAACGCCAAACTGTAAATTAAAAACCAGGTTTATTTTGTTACGTCACGCTTCGTATAGTATAATTTATGATGTTTAAGTTCCCATATAAAACGTCATAAATTATTTCATATAAAACTACAGTAAATGTTTCCGAGGCATAAAGAATAACTGAAAATATATTACATGCGCGATAAATGTTTAATGTTGTCGCGCTTTACAAATATTTTACTTTCCGGAAATCGTTTATATAAAGCAAATGGAATTTTCAATGAAAGGAACTGCCTCTTCAAGAATATTCCATATGTTTTGCATTAATTGAATTTTGAATCTGCAGAAAGATAACTCTTTCGTACTATTTTTACATATGCAATTTTGCTTTCCTCATTTGGCAACTTATTTGAAACTTCTATGCAATTATACTTGTTTATTGTATTATTTTTTTTGAGAAATAAATAATTATTTGCAACTCTAATGTGTTTTAGGTATAATTATAGAACTACATAAATGGAAAAAAAATATAACAAATATATATCAGCACGAATTAAACCATGGGGTTGTAATTAGGTTAATCATAATCACGAAACAAAAAATCGTCTTTTGTACCAAGTTACGCGCGACTCCGGAAGTTTCAACGGTTCTTTATTACGAAATACTATAATTAATTACGAGTTTATCATGCTTGTTTCGATGTAATTAAAACTGACGAGTGAGCCAAACGATATTAAAATAAAATAGGAAAATATAATTTCCATATTAAAAGTAAGACCGCCTATCATGCACTAAGATACATTTTAAAGTAAATTTGCAATGATTTTCAATTAAGAGTAGAGACATGATGGAATATTCTTTTGAGAGAAAATAAGAAAAGCTGAAACTTCTTTAATAAGAAGTTTTGATTTCAATTGAATACACTCAAATCTAGGTTAAAACAAACAATCTTTTGCATTTTTTATTATTTTTAACGAAAATTGTTTTTCTACTTAATTCATATCATTTGATTCACAATCATATTAATTCAAAAATAATTTCTTATGTTTTAAGAACTGTAATGAAAAAAGGAACAAAAAAGTAATTCGTATTGATTTAATACTTCATATTATAAATGTAGAGATTTTACTCTTTTATTAAATGAAAAGTTCACATTTAGAAAGAATACATTCAACTGACAGATAAAAATTTTCAATTGAGATTCATTGAAATTCGGCTAACGGAAAGAAAATTAATTTTACATGTATGATTATATATTACCTTCAAAGGAATATATCTTCATGTGTAACTATTTTTTGATTACACAGATCAGATTTATTTTTATTATACTCTTTGCTTGAAAGTGGGACACCTTTACGCGAAATATTATCAAAATATCTTAACTGGGAAATTCCTTTGTATATTTTTACGAGCATTATATTGCAATCTAATAAAATCCGGATTTTAATTAAATAATAGTTCTTTAAAGTTTTATTTGTAATAATTAAATGTAAAAGTATACTTTCATTTCCTTTTGTTTACTTAAATTTTCCATATTCAAATAACAATTTATTATAAAGAATAGCAAACTATATACTTATATAAACATTAGATATTTAAGTATAGCGATGTGACAGAATAAAATAAAAAATTTCTGTATACTTCAAGTGTATCCTAAAAGAACAGAATTTACAAAAGCCTTTCTCTCGGCGTACAAAGCAAATTATAAATCAAACCTTCCGCACACTTTTGAATCATTATTTATTACAAATTGTGTCTAGATTTACTACGGGAATTATCACCTTATATGTAAACATATTTCTTATCTGAATAAGCAATATTAAATAGCTGCAAAATATATCAAATATAAGTTTTGTGGCGATATGCCAAAATCATTTAAGTGCCATTCTGAAGAAAATTGAGTTGGGTTAAAATATTGATTTTTGCGATTTAAATATACATTTTATACTGCTATTCTTTGAATCAATAAAAATTGATTAAACTATTATTGGAGCTCCACAATTAAATAACCGGCATTAAAGTGACAATATCATTAGGGTATATTAATTTTTTTATTCGCAATTTATTACAGATTTTAACTTTGATATTAATTGTATATTTTCTATTGTAAAAAAGAAGGGAAATGAATTAACGATTTCAGGACAATCTCTTTATCATAATATTTTTTCTGTGCTTTTGAACAAGTAAAAGCACTTTTGAAGTTTGAAATCCAAGTGATTTAAAGTCATATATTCAGCTCGTAGAAAATGGTTTCAAAATGAAATCATTCCATTAAATTACTTTTAGTATCACGTTGACAATTGAAATTATAATTTAAATCAATCCATTCATTGATTATGTTAGCAGCAAATTAAACGATGTTTATCTTTAGGAATCAACTTGTCATTAAAGATTAGGTACGGATAATCTAAAATAAATAATTAAAATAATCACGAATAAAATGTTCACAGAACCAACCAGGATGGAAGGAACCAGGCTGGAAGGGAATGAGGACCATTATTCACACGCATCCCTATGGTTGCAATGAATGATAAATATCAAAACTGATCATTCAATAAAGCTTTTCCTATAGTCGAGAAAGAATTGGGAATTGAAAAGATTATTATCTAAATTACTTTACTTCTAAATCAACTATCACATCTTCATTAAGAAAAAGCGTACGCTAAACTTGAACTATTTGTGCAAGTTAGAATTTTCCAGCGTAGTACAATAAATACACCTCTATAACTCGAACTAACTTTCTACAATACTTTAGAAATTTCATCCTACTGTTGCGTTGAATAATCAAATTATGTCTAATTGCAGTGTCAAACATTTCTTTTACAATGCAGCAAAATGTCCTAATACTTGCCCTGAAATGCTAGCAAAAACAATTATACGACTCTTCCTCGTGCAATACGCTACATTTATTGAATCTTCGGCAAATTACCTGTGCACAACGCTAAAACGAGGCATGCTTTGACCGCGAGGGTAAACAGCGAGGAACTGCGAGTCGGGTCCATTTTGCGCGGCTAACCTTCCGGCTGTCTGACAGGAATTCTTCTCCGAGCCACGGTTGGACCCGGGGGTTCACAGGATGGCGACCCCGACGACTCCGATGCTATGACCAATACCGGCCACCATTGTCCGCGGGATTGGCACAATCACATCGCACCTCGGGCCCTCGCCTCGCGAGGATTATCGGGTCATGGGAGTCGGGGGTGTCAAAAGGTCAACGCAGATGAGCCGAGGGAAGGGGTGGGCGATCACTTCATTCGGTAAGTTGGAAATGGGGAACCGGTGGAGGATCGATCAGTGCACCGGTCCTGGGTCGGAAAGTCCGATCCTGAGACCTGGCCGAGTCGATAGGGTGACAGCGCGAAGAAGAGCTAGCGCAGGAGGGTGCATCGAAATCGACAACGCGAGACACTGCGGGCTTTGTGCGAGGCCTCCTCGTTCGACTGCGCTCCGCCGTGGGGTGTCGATCGGAGATGCCAGAAAGGGGCCGCGGCTCCGTGTCACGTGATCCGGGGATCGGGGTATGAATGGTCTGGAATTGTGCATGCCAGGTCATGTGACGAGGAGCCGCGGCCCCTTTCTGGCATCTTCGGTGTCGGCCGACTAAACCCGGACCCGCTACCACGCAGGCGTCGACGGCCGCCTGGGGGTGGAACAAGGATCAACGCGAAATCGTCCGCATGTCCTGATGCAACGAGGCCGAATGAGCTTCCTTGCGAATCATGAATGGATGAGAATTGGCCAGTTTTTGGCCACCCATGTCCCATTCGGTGAGATTACAAATGACCCAATGTAGTCGGAAATATGAAATTCGCGATGATAATGAGAATTTATTTGCATTGCCGCAAGCTTTGGGATTAATTTTATCGGACGGTTGAAGTAATGTGGTTATTTTGCTGTATCTTGTTATAATGAGCGCGTTTCCTTATTTAATAGAGGGTCATTGTAATTTAAGTTACAGTCATCAAGCTGTAGAGATTTGGTAATCGAATTACAGTTTAGGGTCAGTCTTAAAGTAGTGAAAATTGGATATTTTTTGTATATGAATAGCTATAGACTCTTAATCTTGTCTAATTATCATTAAAGAAATTTTAAAAAAATTTTAAGAAATTCGCGGTACTCAATTTTTTCTCCCTCTCTTTCTAAATTAAATATTTTATCAATTTTCAATAAAAAATAAATTGATATTATATCTGATTTTCATATATATCATATAGATAAGGATTTTCCGCGTTGATTAGTCCATTGAGATACTGTATAATAAATATATGATATTATTTATTATATAAAAAGGAGATATAAGGTCTTAAATGTATACCTTAATTATAAATAAAAGAAGGAAATCTTGTTCATCAATTTTTATTATAATCATTTCAGAATTCTGTTATTTTACACAAAAAATCATAAAAATATATAATTAAGAAATCATCAAATATACATATATACACAAAATATTGGCACGTGTATACATGTGAATATTTACTCTCAAATCAAAACTTGTCTGAAATACATCTACCTGCGTATTATATGAACATCTTTGAAATTGATTTTATGAACATCTTTGAAATTGATTATTTATTACTTGGAGGTCGAGCTTTGGCTTTTTCCCTGGAACAGTGAGCAAAACTATGAGCTCGTAAAGAATTGAACACTTTGTTGTTTAATTTTAAGTCAAATTTTCCAGTGTCACCAGTTTGAATCCCTGGTGGAAATTGCAAAACCCGGCAGGCATTAATTCTTGATGACATTAGCATATCATGCTTGGTTAGAATTTGCAATTCCTCGCCATCAGCTACCTTTTTATAACCACATCTTGGTATTGATGCATATTCTTTTTCTACGCTCTACAATAAAAGCATTGAAATTTTATTAAATATAAATTCAATATTTTTTATTATGAAAGCAATTTTTACTACTAAACAAAAAACATCTATTGAAAGGTATGAAGTTTCAGGCCTATACAAATTTTTCAATTTAAAAAATAAATTATTAGATTCTTACAACAAATCTGTCAAAATCTCTCTTCTCATCATCATTAACAGTTTTAATGATATTGCAATCAACTGGGCTCTGTCGATAATTTGAATATGAGATGTTTACTGAAAAAAAATGGTGAAATCAAGTATAAAAATTGTAAATATTTAATGAAACCCTATATTTTATAATGTGATATATTAAGTAATACTCTTTCATTTCAAGAAAAAAATTACCTTTGGAACTTCCATTAAACTTATCTTCTTTCAACTTTAACATTATATCATGTTCTCGATTATATTGTGCTTGTAAAGTATATGCTATTGCTTCATCAGAATCAGTTTCTGTTTCCTCAGGTGGAATAACAGGTTCCTCAATTTCCTCAGGAACTTTTATTACTGCATTTGCATGCTTTTGAATTTCTCTATAAATAAATAAAACACTTAAATATGAAGAAATATTATTTATATCATATACATTTTTACTAATTTAAATTCAAAATAAACAAAATTATCCGATCTTAATATATACAATAAATTTAATATTATATTACATACATGCATAATAATATGACAATATATATTGTACTTTTAGGTAAGTTTAATATCAATTATTTTTATATATATTATAATTAAATTCACCTTTATTCCTTTGTTTTCATTATACTGATAAGGTAAGAAACTTAAGGTCCTAACGAAACTAAAATTGATAATTTAACATAATACATGTTAAATAATAATTTAAAGAAACTTGTAAGCAATATAGACGCATTTAGACCGACGTTTTATAAACATAATCCCTACCATAATTTTTTAAATATCTTATGCATCGGGTAAATCTTTTACTTTAACAACACCTATGAATCAATTATAATTGTTTTCAATTTCACAATATTTCAATATGTATATATTTTTACATACTTTTCCTGAAGACTCTTGGCAAGTTCTTCGGAAGTAATTTCATCAAAACTGACAATTTGTTGGGTTGACTGAACTTTTGCCCACGGACACGACATCGTACGTTTTTTATACGTTTCTTATATATATAATCTATAATAAAAAATAAAAATTAAAACCAGACCTCGAATGAAAACTGAAATAATGTAACATGTCGTAATATGCTACGTTCCAATTTGATACATATATCAAAACAAAACAAGTCAAGGTACAAGTAAACAAACAACAATGTCTATGAAATTGTATTAATATGATTACTTACCAATTAATAGCGTATATTAAAATAACTTAAATAAAATTTAACCTATCCTTATATGTGACTAATAAATAATCCTGTAAGTAAATGTAGTAAGTAATAATTGACGCATTCGAAAACGAATCCGCTTCAAGCAAACTAGTTTCTGTCTTTTTCTAGCAATTACCATGCTTTAGGGAAGAGTAGGATAAATGTTTATTCAGTCAGCAGTTAGTACTTTGTTGGAAGTATTATCTGTATCTTTTATTAACTTACATACAAGAAGCGAGAGAATAACATTGTTTTGATGCGAAATTATATTAATCGACTAGTGCATTTCTCAAATATAATATATAAACTAAGAATAATCTTAAGTATTGTATATTTAGACTTTAAAATAACGTTCTGAAATTACAAGAATTTAATAAAATAATATCTTGGCAATGTCAGCTAAAGGCTTATTCTTATGAAATGCATGACATTTGATGATATGAAAATTAGCCTTAAACACATGATAATAATATAACCTATAAATTCTTTTCAAATATAAACTTCCAATTTGTGTATAGGAAATATTTTCCAATAAAACGAAGTTAAACAAATTATTTTGCAGAAATGATTAGTAACAAAAAAGTGACTAATAAATGTACACGGAAGCAAAAATCAGTTAGTCATAAAATTTTCAAGGATTTCAATATAAAATGTGCAGAAAATCCAACAGAGGTAATTTAAATCTTAATTATTTTAGAGACTATAATTAAATGATAAAAACAAATATTTAAATTTTAGTCCCTTGATAATTTTAATGATACATTCTATTTATTTCTAAAAACATTTCTAATAAAGCTTTCAAATTAAGTACTTATGGGTAATTGTTAATGAAATTAATAATTTGTAAATTAATTATAACTTAATGTTACAGTATGTTGCAATTTGCAATGCAGGGTTAGTAACAGGAATGTCAAGAGAAACTTTAAAAAGTCTGCTGAATGATATAGATGCATTATATTATGATATAATAATGCCAGTTGGGAAATCTTATAGTTTTATAAAGTTTTCTACAATTAACCAAGCTCAGAAATTTTATGATAAATTTAATGGTGCTGCGAAAATTAAATCAGATGGTACTCCTTTGTATTTATCTTTTACAGAATCAGGTGAGAATTAAATCATATTAAATATAATTTTATATATAGTTTTGAATGAATTAATTCTTGAATGATATGAAAATAATCATTTAATTTGTTGTATTAAAAAGTTCCAGATTTACAGACCAATCAAACTAATAGTTTTCCTCCTGGAATGAGATTGATTACTGAATTTGTCACAGAAGAGCAAGCTGATATGTTAATGAACCTTATCAACTGGGAAGAAGATGGTAACTTTTACTATTATTTTATTTTCCACTTTGATAAAATGAAACCAAAACAACGCATTTTTTATTTACATTGAAATTTAATTATTTAGTTGATAATACGTCAGAATTGAAACATAGGAAAGCCAAACATTTTGGGTACATATTTCGATATGATAATAATAAAGTGGACCTACAGAATCAAATTGCTCCTATTCCTGAGGAGTGCGAATTTCTACAAACACTTTTTGAAAAAGCTGACTGTGGATATTATAAATATGACCAACTGACGGTTAATAGATACCTTCCAGGTCAAGGTAAGGTTGAATTTACTGAAATGTAGTAATATTTCTATTTGACCTAATAGTTATTTAAAAATTACTATGCAATTGATTAAATATAAATTTAATTTTTTAGTTTAAAGAAAAACAAATAATGAATGTTTAACATATTTTTAAGGTATTCCACCTCACATTGACACGCACAGTATTTTTGAAAACATAATACTTTCCCTATCTCTGGGGTCAGATTGCATAATGGATTTCAAAAGGGGTGATAAAAAGATTTCAGTTTTATTACCTAACCGTTCTTTATTGGTAATGGAAGGCGAGGCTAGATATGCGTGGTCTCATGGCATTGGACCGAGACATAGTGATGTTATAAACATGAATGATGGTACAACTTTTCAAGAAAGAAGTACTAGGATTTCTTTTACATTTCGTAAAGTACGTTCAGGGAACTGTCTTTGCAACTTTCCTGAATACTGTGATACTAAAGATGAAAAATCATCAAATGATAATTTGGATGCTATAGGCTTAGAAAGTCGATATGTTCATGAGGTACTTCAAAAATTATTATTTTTTAATACTATTTGAATTTGTGTATGCAGACTGTATCAAACCTTTATAATAATCTTTGATTCAATTGGAGCTCAAAGAAAAATGTAATTAATATTTTTTCTTTAGGTTTATGAACAAATTTCCAATCACTTCAGTGAAACCAGGCATAAGCAATGGCCAAATGTTGCTCAGTTTTTAAATAGTTTACCATTAGGAAGTATTTTGATTGATGTAGGGTGTGGCAATGGAAAGTATCTTTCTGACAGACCAGAATTGTTCAAGGTAATTAAGTTCATAAAAATTATACTAACATTTAACACTATTGTTTTTTATATCCAATTGTTTTTTACTTTTATTTTAGGTTGGCTGTGATCGCAGTTCTGGTTTAATAGAAATATCACGTGAAAGAGGATTTGAAGTTCTGGTTGCGGACTGTCTTAAATTGCCATATAGGGATAACTCTGCAGATGCAGCCATTAGCATTGCAGTCATTCATCATTTATCAACTCATGAAAGAAGACGTGAAGCCATCAAGGAAATGATTCGTGTTCTCAGAACAAATGGCAAAGTATTGATTTACGTTTGGGCCAAGTCACAGAAGAAGGATTCTGTACCTTCTGCGTATTTGAAATATAACAGTGGACGAAAATCAGCAACTACAGTAGCTGAGAATTTAGAACAGAATCAAACAGAACAAAATCATACAATGCTTCCAGTTCATAAAAATGGAACCGACTTTGTTCATGATGATGTTTTTGTCCCATGGAAAAGAAAGGGAGGGGGCGAGTTTTTAAGATACTACCATGTATTTGAAGAAGGCGAGTTGGAAAAATTGTGTTCCGAAATAGATAATGTAAGAATCGAAAAAGTTTATTATGACCAAGGAAACTGGTGCACGATTTTAGTGAAAATATGTATTTGAAAATATATATTACTATTATTAAATAGTTGTTTTAATTATCCTTTCTAAGTGGATGTCTATTTGTTTTCTTTAATAATAACTTAATTATTAAAAATATACAAATAATATTTACGGTAATAGTTGAACTAAGGAAACAACATAAGAACGCGATCTCATTAAAATTAAGTTAATAATAATGTTATAATTATTGCATTTAAATATATATATATAAATATATATATATATATATATATATATATCTATAT
>JABFPN010001260.1:0-31158 GCA_022817305.1 Leptoteleia sp. ZL-2020
TTTTAAATGTCATATTTATAGATAAAACCGAAAATTTTCCTGTTAAAAAACGGTAATTTTTATCAAAAGACGGACATGTGGCTCAAATACAGTTAAAAACAGTAATTTTTTCTGTTATATTTTTCTCAGTGCATAAGTCGCAATGAATTATTAATTGCAATGTTTAAAAATAATGCATTCCAATTGCATGAACGTTTTGTTAGGAAAATACCAAATTGATGGGCACTTTTCATCTCTCTCTCTCACTCATATCGCGCAATTTACAAAGGGAAATTCCAAATATACCGATTGATAGTGGAAATTATAATTTGATACCGCGCGAATTGCTCGCAATTGAAATATTCAATAAAAATTTGATTATCAACGATGTCCCTGTCTCTCTCTCTCTGTGTCTTTTAAAAGTAACAAGTCGTTTTACGTTTCAGTAAATAGAATTGAAATTTGATTTATAGATGTTTACTCTCGCAATTTTATGACTTACGTAAAAGTAATTTCTAGAAAAGGGGAAAGAAATGGTAAAATAAAATTACTTTTTATCAAATAATAGAAAATAGAAAATTTATGAAAATTAACTATGCATATAGGTAATATTGCTATATTTTTTACTCAGTGTAATAAGTATTTAAGAAAATAATTAAAATTTATTCCTATCTTTAATAAATTATAATATAGGGATGAAATTATTCCTCATTTCATATAATATGACAGAAAAATTATTGTTTTTAACTGTTTTTCAAATATACATCAGCCTTTTAGTAAAAATTACTGTTTATTAACAGCAAAGAAACCACTTTTAAATGTTATATTTTTAAATGAAACAGAAATTATTCCCTTTGAAAACGCCCTAAAAATGTTTACAGAAAGACGGATATACTTCTGAAACACAGTTAAGGACAGTAATGTTTTCTCTCCTATTTTTCTCGGTGAAACCTTTTTTTTCATTTTATTTATTTTTCGTAAAAAAATCTTTTTCCGTACATGAATTTTTACTCGAAAACAATGACTTTTTATTACTTCGACCGAGTCATGTTTTGCCGGTCCTTCTGAGAATTCGCCTGAGAAATGGGGGGATGAACATTTGAGCGCGCACTTTTTTTTTTCTCCTTTTTTTCAAAGATAACGCGATAATGGTTCGTACTTTTGTGCGGACGCAAGGTAAATAGTTTTTGGAAACAAATTGAAAGTCATCGGTATTTGTTCAATTGAACACTTCGAAGGGTTCTAAAACAACAAGTCATTTTAAGTGAAATTCATTTTCTAGGGATGCAAGACCCTCCCGTGTCGTTACTATATAATATAGTAATTACTTTCTTTATATATATATATATATATATATATATATATATATATATAATAAAATAATATATAATATAGTAATATATGTATTGTACGTATTTTCTTAATGGTCGATGGTTCTTTTCCTTGTATATGTACATATGTATATGACATATAAAGTACATTATATATTACACTGAATACAGGATTTTTGAAAAGATAACACAATTTTAACTTTGAATTAACTTTAGATGTCTATAAATTGTCTAAAATTCATATGGAGCTGAAGAACGAAACGTTTTTAATATTGTTTATATTCAAAAGTAATGTTTATAAACACCTGTGAAGGTCAAATGAAGCTTACAAAGACAATAATATTGTTTGTTTATATCCAAAGGACATAAAAATGGATGTAAATATAAAACAAAAACAATGTCATCTTACATTTTATATTTCAAAAACGTCTCATTTTTTAGTCCTATAAAATTCATAGAAAAAGAATCAAAACTAATATTCAAATAAAATATTGAAATTAATATCAATTAAATGTTAAGAAGATTAATACATTTGCAGTTTTTTATATATTTTATGACAGCATATTTTCCTGTACATGGTATATCGTATCATAAATGATGTGTCATATAATGGTACAAGAAATTAGATTATTATGTACCACTGAGAAAAGAGTATTGCACTTTTAATTGCATATTTTAACTTGATATAACAAATAGTAATTTATAATATTTCTTGTTTCACATTGCAGTATTCATCTTCTATAGAATATAAAATGTATAAGGCCAATAGACTTTGCTTTATCAACAATTTAATATTTTTCATTTGTCTTTAGTTTACATTTGGGTCATTTTCTCCTTTTCTCTTTTGTCATTTTATATTATTTTTGCTCGACGAAATAATAATAATAAAAGTAAATTTTTAATTAAATAAATAATTTTGCTAATACAATAAATATTGTTAAACATTGTTTTCTACAAATTAAGAGAACGTAAATGAAATGTAAATTTTTATTTTGCAGCATGATGGTCGTAATTACTGACATGCTGAACGGATGTTGTTATTTATGCGTCATTTATAAATCCATAGATGTTTCTAATGATGCGTACAAAAGAAAATTTTTTTTTATTATACTTATTAATGTTTTGCCAATAACATTCTATTTAAACAAATTTATACAGTTTCTGGAGATTTTGGCCTTATGAAAAGCAAAACATATCATAGCAATGCATTATTTCTCGTGTAAAATCATTAATGTTTCAAAAGATATGGCTTTTATGACTTTTATGTTATAAATAAAAACAATCGCTCGGAATGTATTGTGGTATAATTGAGACACGATGAATTTTATGGATTTACCACCGGCAAACATTGTATTCATTGGTTCGGTATTATTTGCACTGGTAACATTCTCGAATGAAATATTACCACCGAGCAGAATTCAGTGATATTCATTGTGACCGAGATTATATCCATTTGAGGATATCTCTGAAGAGTGACAAATTTCACTATTAAAAATAGTAAAAATGATAATTATCAAAGCAATTTATACTGCATTTGTACTAATATTTACTACATAACTAATATTTACTGATTCCATTAATTGAAATCATAAAAAAATCAATAAATTATAAAAATTCGATAATAAAGTTTTAGTATTGCAACTTTAAATTTGATACGTCGTTATAATTGAAACTGAAGTAAAAAGTTATTAATTAAAAGTGTCAATAATGCAATTTCAATCATTTATAAACACAATATAAACGTTATTAATGTTGATTTTATGAATGATTGTAATTAGTTCAAGGGCAATGCCTAATTTCATCGCATGTAAATGTTCATTTCTTGAATTATTTTGTTAGTATCCATTTGTTAATTGAAAACATATTTTGTTTGTATTTTTATGAAAATAAATGAGTAAAAACGAATTCATGATTAATTTAAGAGAATATTTGTTCTTTGCCAGAAAATTGTTTGTTATTTAAAAAAAGGAGTGTTTCGTTGAAATATTACATTTTTGTCGTTTTAATAATGATATCCGCAATTTAAAATCATTTTATAATTAAATATGTTCAGAAACTAAATGAATAAAAGTAAATTTCCATTATTATCAATTAATATTGTAATTTGATACTTAAACAGTTAAATACACGATTTTTTTTTAATTTCAAAGGTAAATATATTCGTTTTATTACGTAATCTAATTGAAATGTAAGCCACATTAATTTAACAAATTAATTTTTATGATGTACTCGGGAAAAATATAATATAAATGTATGTATATATGTATTTTTATAAACGAAAATGTAATGTTTTTAAATTGCAAAACATTCATAAATATAGAAGTTGTCATACATATTAAAAATCTGAAATAATTTTAGAAACATTGGCAATAATTAATGATTAATGCTTAATATTTCCAGGTAGATTGTTAGAGTACAATAATTTTAATTAACAAGCTTCACCATTTCCGTTATTAATAAACATTGGGATACAAATCACAAAATACTTAATGCAAACACAGTTGAGTTTGATATGCTTTTATATTCTTAACAATTTTTATTAAAAAATTATTAATCTTAGTTGTGACTTTTGTTCATTACGCGATATTAATTTAAATAACAAATGTTTAATTTACAACCATTATCAAGTTTATTTTTCAGAAGTATACACACTGAGAAAAATATAACAGAAAAAATTACTGTTTTTAACTGTGTTTGAGCCACATGTCCGTCTTTTAATAAAAATTACTGTTCTTTAAAAGCAAATACACTAGTTTTAAATGTCATATTTATAGATAAAACCGAAAATTTTCCTGTTAAAAAACGGTATTTTTTATCAAAAGACGGACATGTGGCTCAAATACAGTTAAAAACAGTAATTTTTTCTGTTATATTTTTCTCAGTGCACGATGAAGAAAGTTTTTATTAATAGTTTTATTAGTAGTTTGAAATTAACAAACTAATTGATAAAGCAGTGGCAAAGACCTTCATTTTTGTGATCTTTATTATAAGTATATATTTCAAATTGTTTCCAAAGCAAAAATGCCAATTTTTAATTTATAAAGTATAAAGGGAAATAATTTAAAAGTACACCAACTTCAGGAATCTATATATTATGCTTTAAAAGTATATAGAGAAAATTGAAGTCTGTGTGTTCATGTATGAAACAATGTTTTGTAATACAATAAGAGGCACCAACATTCTGAAAAAATACACTTATACAGCAAGTGTTCTGATAATGTTTATAAATGTTAGGCATAGTAAACCCAGAATAGGTTTTTATTGTTTTGTTTCCCACCTTTTGCTATATTTTTGTCTTTTTCCTTTGTATTTCTTATATTTTAAAAAAAAATTCTAAATAAATTCTGGATTTTCAAAAATGATGGATTGAAATTGTACACTCAGAAAATAAAAAAAATTAAAATTAAATGTAATACACTATACACTATTACATTTGTTGAAAGATGAAATGCAATTTAATTAAATAATCATTAAATTTTATGTTTGTACAATTAACCTGAGTGCATCGGTGAATGAACTAGATATTATATGTAATTGTAAGTTTAATACAGTACTTTATTTAATGTTATTTTATCGATAACATTATGTTATTTTTATAATTGTAATCTAATGTTTGGAAACGAAACTAATGTTTTTTGAATTACATTAATCTAATTACTGCTTACAATTGATTATTATTACTTAATAATTGAGGATCAATGTTTCAAAATATATGATAGTTACATACAATTAAATGAATTGAATTCAAAATATGTTTAATATAACATTTAAAATATTTGAGTATTGGTACATGAGAAAATATTTAAACTTTAGACAAAATAAAATGTTTTAAAATCGAAATTAATTTCCTTTTTCTACGTACATTATAATCTTAAAGCAAGATTTTAATATTTTACAAGATTATATATGTTATACATACACACTGAGAAAATAGAATAATCATATTTACATTATGCACAGTTCATTTTCTTGATTACTATAAATTTTTCATCCCATTTTTAGTTAAAATAACAATAATATGGTTAATTCAATCAGAATTTTAGTTATTACAAAAATTAGCCATACGAGTTTTTTTTTTCAATGCACTGCTAAAAAGAGGTAACAAATTGAATAGGATGCACACGAGTATCGTTTCATACATGCATACTAAAATCAATTTCTACACATTTAAAAAGAAAATCAGGTCATGTAATATTAAATATTTTACATTCATAAAATAATTTTAAAGTTTAATTGTACCACTGTTCGTAAACGTCATTGAATTGTGATTCTGGTTAAATCTCGTTTTTCAATATATCTAATTCCAATCTAAACTTTCAATATGATTTAAGAATATAATTGATTTTTTCGTTACTCCACAATTTATGATTACATTGTACAATCTTTTTTATTGTACTTTTTACAATATTGTCCATCGCGTTCTCAAATTACAATAAAAGATTTCAATTTTTCCAAATATTTCTCTTGGTGTAGTTGAATTTATGACTGATTACATTTCTTTTAAGGGCAAGATGTTTAACTACTCTGTAGTTCTATTTTCTAATACCAGTAACTGAATTTCGTCCAGCTGCGAAATTCTTGTTACCACAATTACATTTTTCAAACGAAGTTAAGATTATTACTGTAAGAGTAGTCGTAAAACTAATATTGGGCAGAGAAATAAATATTTGACTCAGGGCTGAGAGAAACATTTTTTGAAAAAAATGCACTTTTTTCTGTATTTCGAGGACATAACGGACAAATCTACAAAAGTACAATAAAAAATTATAAAATGTTTTCATAAAAAGCGTAATTATTATGATACATTATATATATGGCATATATGGCATTTATATGTTTTCAGAAACATGCCTGCATATATGCCATATATCTGGCTATATATATGACAACCTATATAAATTGTTTTTCAGGGGTTTTGATTATATTTTTTACAATATTGTGAATCATATCATTTTAATTTTTTCAACATTTTTCTCTCGATGTACAAATGTAGAAACTTTACAGATATACCGCAAATAATTTATTTTAGCAATATTACTTCTTTTACCGAAGCTCGGTATTAAAATTTAAAAGCGGTTATGTGAAATGTCGAGCTACTTTTTGATTCATTGCGATAATTCTTAATCTATCTTTATTCCAAGCGTATGACATATATATATATTTTTATTAGCGGATATATTATATTTTTAATAGTTTTCAAGTATGATTCACAAAAATGTATTATTTTTCTACAGATGGCCTAAATTAATAGAAAAAACAAGTATGATATACAATTGTAATTGTATTACTCATCGCTTTCTTATATTTTAAATTACTGCAATAACAATTATTAATAATACGTAAATAATACATTAAAAAAATACATAAAAACAATATATAATAATCACAGCTATAAGTACATTTTAAATTAGGAAAATTTTACCTTTTTCATGTTTTTTGATTTTCACTTAGATTTAATGGTTTAATCTTAACAATTTAAAATGTACTTTAGAAAATAATTGTCAGCGCAATGAGAAAACTATACATTATTTTTATGTAATATCATTCCAGAAGTGCAATATCAATTCAATATTTTTACAATATGAATATTTACTTTGTCATTCGTCTGTACTTCTACAGAAACACAAGTACCACAAATTACCATTTTTAATACTGATTTAATGATATAAAAGTAAACACTTTTGCTACAAATAATAATAAAATTTAAAATTTTATTCATTTTATAAAGCAACGGTGGAATTTAAAAGCAATTATATTTTCTCCTTATTGTTGGAGAATTGATTTTTTTCGGAATTCAATTAAATTTATAAAAGTGTTTATAAATTAACCTTATAACAAAAATTTATCTCCTCAATCAATACATTTTGATCATAAAAATAACGCGACCAAAACAGGGACAAGGAATGTTCATTAAATAAACAATTTTAATATCGCAGACGTTAATTAATTTTCCGTGTGATTCAAGTGGATCAAATTATCTTAACATCAAGATGATTGATTTTTATAATTCAAAAAGAAAACGAAAAATATTTTACAGTCGCAATGAATTTCAAGTAACCAAATGGAATTGTTTGATTTGATACACATTTTCAAAAAAAATACAGACACGTCATTTCGTAAATATGTGTAATGTTGAAAATTTTGTTAGATCTTTTGTGAAATAGTACATATTTATGACGGGCAAAACAATTCTTAGTGTTTGCACTTTAAATGGAAGATACATTTGTTTTTGAAATCCTTCAAGGTACACGTGTTTCGTTCAAAGTAAAGGGTCTAATAACTTTCAAAACTAAAATCCAACCTCCTGCACTTTAAAAGATTTACCCGATTAAAGACTTGGCATTATATGATAAATACGCGTGCTAAATAGATTTTAAATACATTTAGATCTAATTTTGTTATGAATAAAATGTATCAGTTTGTCGATAATTATAATTTAAGGTTGAAAATAGGTAAGTCATATGAACTTTGAGTGTGTACTTTTGTACTTTTGGTACATCCCTAGTAAAATTTTGTTGGGGTATGCCATATCAGTGGTATGGTCATGTGGATACAATATACAATCCCTTTTTAAAGATGCCATATTGGGGACTTATAAGGACCTCACTAAGGTCAAATAAATTAATGTCTATTTATTATTTAAATTTCATAATTATATCCCAAACGGAACCACATTGATACCTAGCGTTATACTCATATAACGCCCTATTTGGATACCTTATCAGGACCTAATATGAACGTATGGATGCCCAATCAGGGCCATATTCCTCCCCGATTGCAAGTGTTACTAGGGATAAGTCACCGATAGTGGTACTCAAGCACTTTGACCAAGTGGCTTATAATTATCTCATAAGGGGTTGGTTGAGGGTTCTATCCCAGTAGTTGTTCTTTGGATGGGTGACCCAAATTAGTAGTTTTTTTTTTAAATGTACCTTTGCGGAAAAGAATGCTGAAAAAATGCTGAAAATTCCCAATTTTAGCAGTTTTCCAACGTTTTTCAGCATTTTTCAGCGTTCTTTTCCACAAGGGTAATAATCATAGAAATTTCATCATCCTTCCCTAACATGAGTCATATATATAACTCTGAAATTTAAGCCAATTTTATTGTTCCCATAAGTATACCCTTAATCCCCTTTAACGTTAACTTAACATTGTATGAATGTTAATCCTACGTTAATATAACGTTACATAAATATTTATACCAACGTCGACTTAACATCGGACGAAGCAGAAGCTCAAACGTCGAGAAAATGTTACAAACGTTTGTGCAACATCATATCAGTGACGTGTCCGCCTAATTGTTCATCGATTTTATTTTACTCTTACATTAAACCTGATAATTTTCATCTTTACATTCCTTCTCTCCGCATTAATAACAATCAATTATTCAAAAGTATATCAAAAAGGGGAATTTCATTTTATTTCAGCGAAAGCGGTTGAATGGAAGGAAGGTAAATTTTCGTCGCCGGCGCGATATAAAAATATCAGCGGCGTACCGTAACATCGAGTGTGCGCCGAATTGTGGCGGCTGCTTAACACTCGCCCCTACTCGGAGCGAGCGATTTGCCCCCCTACCGCAAAACGGTGACTTCTTTCGTTAAAGGCGAGCGCTTGCGCGCGTACGCGGCGTTGCCATTGAGCGGAGTCTCTCGTTTCTCTTTAGGCAAACTACACCAACCCCGCGCGTCCTTGCATCTCAGCCCCACCGACGCCAAGGGATTCCTCTCTCTCTCCCTCGCGCCGCTCCTCTCTTCCTGCCGTCGTGGTTCTTCCCCGCGTGCGCGTAACATCCCGCCGAATGCGCGGTACTGCTAACTAAACTAAGCCTCTCCGCCTAAGGTACCACTCGTTTTCTCGCTCTGCATTTCGCGTCATTCGCATTTTTCTCCCTCCCTCACCGACCCCCCCCCCCGCCCTTTCGTCCTCGGGAATCAAACACTTTAGGACGATTCCTCTTGCAAACAACAATTGTTATTGTTTTCGATTTATTTGTTTTATTTTGTTTAGATCCGTTTTGGTTTGCATTTAGTGTCATCTCCCTTCCGGCCATTCGCTTTGGTTTATTTAGAATAGATTAGCCATAAATTTCAAATTTATATGATTTCTATTGTCAGAGAGATTAATGTTGGCACGAAAGGGATTTTGCAAATTAATTCATTAAATAAAAGTAATAGATTTTATTGAAACGCACAATTATCTTTTAATTTTTTTAAACTTGCCTTTTTCTCTCTGAAGGAACCGACCAATTTGAATATTTTTTATTGACTTTTATACTTTTCCTCGTTAAAAAGGACTAACATTTCTGACTTAAATTTTGAAATGTTTACAAATGTTAGCTTTATCGGAACCAGATCATAAACCCTCAGTAGCTTCTGATGAGTTTATCTAATCGGGATCTGATAAGGGCGTCTTAGGTCAACCTGTCCGGGTTAAAATCCGTTTGTCTTATCAGGCGAACTTTGCCGGTTTGCCTCTACTATAACCCGACGTTCCACCCACTATTAGGCCCTGATCAGGGTGACCCTTTAAGGGCCCGATCCAAGTATCGATAATTAAAATCCTTAAATAGGGTCCTGGTAAGATCCTGAGGTGAACACCCTTATTATGGCTAGCCATATTCTAACCATAACTAATTTACTTAGGGCAAACCCGATTCAATTTCTACTTGGGATTTTACTTTTAAATTTGGTAGTGCAGATATTTAAGAAATTACAACTAATTACTAATTACGAAACATTTTCACACGCTCACTTGTTAAAATAATAATAGTAATCTTAATTTATTTATATCAAATCATGAATGTCTATTAAGATTACGAAAATGGAAAATACCCAGAAGTAAATTGAATTCTTTTCGAATTAATGGCTATTTGACATACATTAAATTGTATTATTATTGTCAAATATATTTAAGTAAATTTGTTTTTCGAATCAAATTTACATTTTATTTAATTTATTTATTTATTTAAAATAATTTTACGGATACATAGCCTTTATACAATGATGATACGTATGTTTAATATTAAACTCAACGGGGCAAACATATGATTTGTATGTTATAACCATGCACATGTTTGACCCTTGGCCCTTTCATTACCAATGGATGACGATTAGATTTTCTTCTATGATGCTTATAATAAATTATGAATCATGCCATGTATTCTATTTTTCTTATGTTAACCGCGTATCATACATATCTGGAAAAAAATTGTAAAAAAAATTTAGCGTTTGCTGAGCCGTGTATTAATTAATTTTAATTTAATGTTAAAAATAAATAATGTGTTTTGTGCTATACTTATATAATAATAATTCTGACAAGCGCAATAAATGTTATTGTGCTATTAAACTGTACACGGGGAAAAAAAATGCCATTAAGGCAACAACATTAGTTATTCGTTTAATATATTCACTTGATATAAGTTTTAATCTATTAAATCAGCGACGAATGGTAATAGATTTACAAAATGTTAATTTAATGTCAATCCGTTATTAATGTAACAACGAACGAATTATTTTACAAAACAAATGATTATCGATAGTCGCGAATTATTGCGATCGGTTATCATTTTCACAACGGATGACATTAAAGTAAAGACGAAAGACTTTGAAGTCAAAATTTTAATGTTTACATCATTTAAATCGTGATTTACTATCACGTGCAATTGATGCAATGGTGAATATTATTGAATTAATATTCACTGATATTGTTTCAATAAAACACATTCTATGACAAGTATGCTGCTGCCACAATGGCATTTTTTTCCCCGGTGTAAAACGATAACACGGAAAAAAAATGTTAGGTGGATGCCATTTGTTTGTTATAAACATGCATATGTTTGACGTTACTACATTCAGAAAAAAAATATGCTTGCGTTAAGAAACGTGTATTAAAACTAACAGAAAATCTATTAAAAATAAGAATATTCAGTTATCACCTGTTGACTAGTAAATATCAGTACAAAAATACTAGAAATTGCTTTGATAATTAACATTTTTACTATTTTTAATAGTAAAATTTTTCACCCTTCAGAGATATCCTCAAATAGATATAAATTGTTATCAATTTTACTATTACTTTATTCTCATCCCATTTTTTTTCGTTTTTTTTTGCTGGAAATTTATGGCAAAGTCATGGGAAACTTACAGGAAAATTGTGGGAAACTTTTGCATAATGCTTCCATAACTTTTCTCAACGTTTATATGAATATCACATCAAATTGTCCTAGTAGTATTTTAAGGGTTGAATCACCATTTGTTTACAATTTTCGTTTATGTTAGTACGGCGTTATTATATTTTAAATAAATCTAATTGATTTTCTGTATCATAAAATGAAATAAAATTAGAAATATGAAAATTGAAAAATTAAACTGATAGATCACGTGATCTACAAGTTAAACGAACATATTAATGTCTATTTATATATATATTGTTAAATCGTTATCGACTAATGTTCATTTCCTTAGCATAAAAAAATATCCGTGGGACAGGTATACAAGTGTTTAACGTAGGTATATTATATGTTCAGAGAATAAGATTAATAAAAATTACTGACATTGTTAGTAAACTGGACATACACTTGCAAGAATTGGAAAATTACTATATTAAGTTAGTTTTCTTTTTTTTTTTTTTTCAATGTGTACGTATGTCTATAAGAAACATACGAATACTTGAGCAAAGCATTTGAATTTATATCATAAATATATACTAAATTTATACTAAAACTGTGCTAGAAGTTGGTACTGAGAAAAATACTGAAATTTTCTTGTCTAAGATCAATTTTACAGTTGCTTTTTCAACAATTATATTTACTGAACTATAGTATTATATGAAGAATGTTATCGTGATAATAATAACTTAATAGCTGGACGAAGTTTCGTTGGTAATATAAAAAGAAAATAGTCTTGCCACAAACAAGAAAGATTTAGTTACTCAAAAATTCAAACTTTAAACATAATTTTACACGCACCGTACAATTTCTTACTTAAATTTGAAATGTATTCTTACAATACGAGAAGAGAAAGACGGCGGAGTAAATAAATAAATAATTTAGAGCGGGACGGAAGATCATTTAAAAAGGAAAGTTTCATTCAATTTTGATCAATCTGGTACACAAAATTAGAAAGTTACATAAATTTCATGTGTACGCCTTATCGTCGCATTCAATGACGACCAAACCGAAATAATAACGCGCGAGAAAAAGGAAAAGAATGAAAAAAAAAAGAAAAAAAGGAAAAAGAAAAAGACGTCCCTGTGAAAGGAGCGCGATACATTACATAGAACAATTTGTCCGGCGACATTGAAGGGGAAATAATTTTAGAATCATTCCACGAGCAAATGATATTTTCGGGGAATTTACATTCAAGCCGAGTTGCCGAGCAATAAATAGTCGGGGAAAAATGATATTTTAAAACGCAAAAGTTTTCCACCCGACGCTTTTTTCGAAAGGCCTTTCGGCCCGTCGGTCGGCCAGCTTCGAGACACTCGAAGCAAAGCGAATTTTGTCGCCCGATTATTATTAATTAACGCGCGCGAAATTCGGCGACTCGCATTTGCGGACGAGCGCGAATTAAAATGAATTCGCCTGGGCGAAAATAAATTTCGTTGATTCGCTTTAACGTGGGCGATTAACGCGGATGTAAAATTTTCCCAATGCGGTTGGTTTCGACTGACGAATGCGCGAAATTGGGGGGTTGGATTACCCACCCTTAATTCCGCCTCATCGTCGTCAAACTGCGAGAATATTATTTTTCGTTTTCTTTATTTTACATATGTTTAACTGACAATGAAATATCAGTTATTAGATTGTAATATTAAATATGTTTAATCGAACAATACATTAAATGGGATGACTAATAATGGTCTAAATAACTTAATGGAATAAAAACAATTAAATGCGTCAGAATTTGTGGTGCCATAATAATATTTAAAAAATTAATCATAAGGAGAAATTTTAAACATATTAAATGAAATGTTTATTAAACGTACACTGGCAAATCATTTGATGGACACAAGTATAGTTTAATAGAATTGGTCTGACCCATCCTTACACGGAGAAAAAGGGATATTAAAAAATAAACTGAGAAAAATAAAATAATATGAGTTACTATACTTTCTGGTATTCTGAGATTCTATGCTCCAATGTTAAGAACATTATCAGACAGTCTAGTAAACGGTGTCACATTTTCAAGAGATAATTATTAGAATTGTGACAACTCTTGTCACATTGTCAAACATTATTTTATACAGGAACACATACACTGACTACAATGTTCTATTTGATTCAAATGGAATCTAGATCCCCTCAAATTGGAATCTATTTCAATCAAGTAGATGTCTAGTTCTACCAAAAAGATTTCATTTCATTTAAATCGCAACTTTTTTCAGTGTAGAGTCCAGGATTACTATATTTTTTTCAATGTGGAAGCCAAGGGATTTCAAATTTTAATAAACTGAATTCTAATTTTTACGAGCTTATACGGCGTTATATTTGGATACCAAATCTGTTCCTGATTTGGACATATGGAAAACGAATCAGGGCCACATCTAGTTCCACGCTAGAGTTCTACTTGGGATTTGTAAATGTGGCTCAAGTCTGGAAGGGCAATGGCGAACATGACCACATTTTGCCCGACCTGGCCCATAAGAGTATTCTTAATCTTTTTCTGTGCCATAATCAAACACGTGGCAGTGCGCAGCCGCATGGACGTAGCCCATGGCAGTGTATGATAGTTTCAAATAATAATATATTTCAAACTAATATTGTATTTTATTATACTATTATTAACCTTGTATTATACACTTTCAATAAATATTGTATTCCAAATCCTTTTATTATATTATATATAAATTATTATATATACCTTTTATTATAAAATATATAAATATTATTATATTATACATAAATATATATATAATATAAAATAACAATATATAATAATACGAACACGCGCCAAGTACGTAAAAATTTTTGATTAAAAACTGATACTCTTTTTCATCCCAGTGTACTTTTCCTACGTGTATTTCAACAGTATGTTTGTTTTAGTTCGTCCCATTATATAATAACGTCGAATTCGAGGCTCTTTTTCATCGCGACGCGTTTGCCTTTCCCTTGAAAATGTACTCTCGTTGCTGCTTCGTTACTCCGTATGATCTGTAATCTGCGTTCCGGAAATAAGTATTGTAATTTGAGAAGCTTATACAGATGTTCAAACTGCGTAAGTTCACGACAACACAAAGCTCCACGATTCTCGTCTACTTTGTTGCAATGGACATTGCTAGGCTTTCCAACAATTTAATTCGAACCTCGGGATCAATGTCTTTCAATCTTCTTTAGGTGAAATCCAATTTTCGACAAAATTGATTTGTTGATAAAATAAACCGTTAACGTATACAAATCATCGGCAAAATCCATTGTTCGATGCGAATACAGTTATGAAATTGTATTTCTGTTACTATGTACAAATTTTTCGAAAAATAAAAAAGAAGAAAAAAAACCACCCGATCGGGAAATTAGGTTTTCGACGAAACGAGATTATCGATTAAATAAGTTACAAGTTTGAACTTTCGACAAATTGAGTTTAATTTATGGACAAAAGTAAATTATAGTTAAAATTTGATGCTCCTGTAGATTATATTTTCGTTATTTTCCAAATTACTAAAAAGTGGCCATCAAACCAATCAGCTTTAGTCGAATTTTTCAGGTTTCAGTCACATTAATAGAAATTCGCGAACGTACTTTGTCATCTATCTTTAAATAATTAAATATGAACCAATTCAAAGTTATATTTTAAAAATTCACCAGTACATCGTACTCTAATTTCAATAAAAATTCCAATTTCCCACTTCAACCCCCACACCTAAACTCATCCATCTGCGAATCAATCTCTACCATTTCTTCCCAGCAAATTCTCAAAAATCTTAACTCAAGCAGGGAAGAGTAATGTCATTCGCGTTTCGACCACCAGCAAGCAGCACGCGACAGTTTTATCCCGTCCATCCTCCGGATCAATAAAATCAAAACTGATACTAAAACGAGGAAAAAAAGCATGGAACTATGTTCCGGTCCGATTGGTCCCCGAAAACTCGTGTCCTTTTAGTCAGCATCACGCGACCAACCAACGGGAATAAAATTGATAACAGCAACGAAAACATTTGGTATCAGTCATTACCCTACCGAGCGTCGCTTTTACTGGCTGATAACGCGGCGTTATCTGTCGCACCCCACGCGAGATGGCGCTGCCGACGGATCCTCCGGGCAGCTCGCATCGTGGTCCCCCGTCACGCAGAGTGAACATTCGATTACTCCCATTATTTTCGTGTATTATTGTCGCGCTATCGTTGACCGCGAGCGCGTCAATTAACGCGTCATCGCAGTCCCATCAATTTTTTCTCCCTTCCTCCTCTCATCTTACCAACGTTATTATCGGATTATCTAAGAGCATTGTTATCGGAGCGTATCCGAAGATAAGGCACGCCGATTGCTGCGCGGCGATAACTCGTTTATTTATTATTGTTACACATTTTGTGTTAATTTTAATTAAACGTGAGTCGGCAGTATTTTCTAGGACATTATTGTAATCCGGTCGAGGATTACGAATTGTTTTCGATCGCGTTGAATCGGTGCGATAACGGCCGATTGTAACACTCCGAGTTGTAATTGCATCTGCTGTAAATTGCATGCAATTCTTTCAATTACTCTGAGAGAAATTGATATGAAAATTGTACTGTTTTAAAAAGGAATTGAGTTGTATGTCAGCTAAACCTTATAAATGACTGTTGGAAAGCAGTAAAATTTTGTACTGTTTTGGAACAAAAATGTTACTATAAATTGACAATTTGAACCTTTCGCATCGTTGCTTTACATGCAGAAAAATAAAACAGTTAATATTCCCATAAAAAATTGGATTTCAATCCCAAAAGATAATCTATGAACATTCTTATGATGAATTATGAAAGAAATACTATAATAAAGCATTTATTCCAATAAATCTGTAAAAATTCCAAGAAAGTTTTAGGAAAAAGTGCTTTATTTTAGTATTTATTTCATAGTTTATTATAAGTATACGAGTATACTTATAAGTCTTCTGGGGTTGGAATCCAATGTTTTGATGGTAACATTAACTCTTCCTTTTTTTTCTGCGTGTACATTGAAAAAAGAAAAGCCACTAAGAATTACTATGCTGGAACTTTAAGCACACAGCCATTTTTTTAATATAGGAAAAATTATCTCAATTTAAAAGGCAATATTTAATGCATTCTTTTTGTATGAAAATAATGAATCACTGAAAATTTAGATAATTATTGTAAAATCACAGTCTTTTCGCAGGAAAGTGAAGTTATCATACAGTACACTTTTTTTTTTTTTAGTAAATATTGCAAACTTCAAGCTTTTTGTTGAATCGAATTTGCAAAATTTTTTATATTTGAAAATTTTCAACGTAATTCCGAGCTTTTCGAAATAATTTTCAAAATTGCCCGGTAATTTGTATAATTATGAGAGAATTATATCAGAATGCAGCAGAAAAATATTTTCACCGGGATACATTTGAATTTCTTAACACATTAAGATTACGTATTTGCAGGTTTAAGATTATGTACATACTTCACGACAGATTTGTCGTAATCTTATCTAATTATAATACTCCGATTATAATTGTTCACCTTAATGACATTCATTCGTGCCTCATTTTATGCCGACCATTCGCTTCAATATCGATACTTAAATATCGAATCGTTTATAAATAAACGATTTCATCGCACGCAATAAAGAATATAATTTGGTTGAAACATTCATATTATAACAATTAATTGGATAGTTATAATAAAAATAAAATGGAAAGTAATTTAATTGATTTATTTAAAATTAACCCTATCCGGGAAAATTAATTTATAACAAATTTTGCCAAATTTCCAACTATATATATCTTTAATTATTATTAATTTTTCATATCCTTTAATTAATTTGCGTGTAGAAAAAGTGGATAGATCGTCGATTTAAATTTTATTGTTTATTTCCTTGAGGCGCTAGCGTATATTTTTGTTTTTTTGTTTTTTTTTCCCCCCTTCGTGTCAGTGCTCGCACGGAAACGTGCGCCGAGCAAATAAAAGGCTTCGCAGAAGCTTACGTATAAATCCGCGCGGCGTAATATACGTCTTGAAATAATGATGTGAATAGAGAAACATTTTGCCGCGGTGTACTAATTGTGCATTGATTGATCGCCGCGATACCGATCTCGGGAGGAAATAAGAAATTTTATTTATAAGCCGCGCGGTTTCGCGTGGGTGGATTTTCAATTTTAAACTTAAATCGCGCGATATTGTTTGGATAATGCGTTTTTCGTGTTGCCATACGATATTTGCCTTTTGTAGATGAAAAGAAAAGTTAACGAGAGTCACTTTGTTATGCAAATATTTTATAGCCCAATTTATGTATAATATATATGATGGTGGTAATTCAAATTTATCCAAGTGTTACAAAAATCTTATTTATGGTTCGCTTAGGTCGAGTAAAGAAATTAAAACATTGAAACTGTCAAAAAAAATATATATAGGATGAAAATGAAACAAAAAAAAGGTGAAAAAAACAAAAAAAAAAAAAAATAAAAAGAGTGTGAAAAAAGAAAAAAATAGATGCAAAAAAAACAGGATGAAAAAATATATATATAATATTCAATATTATTTTCACCCTGTATATATTTTTTTTAAAATGTTCAATGTTTTAATTTCTTTTCTCGACATAAGCGAACCGTAAATAAGATTTTTGTAACACTTGGATATATAATATTATATATAATATTCAATATACAGTATATAAAATTTTAAATTATTATTAAGTAGTAATTTGATTTAATATTGAAATGTATAATATAAGACAAATAATAATGAAGTTCTAATTTTTAAACATTCAATCGTTAGTTTCGACGTCCATAAAAGAAATGTTATTTTAGACACGACAAATTTAACAAATAATATCAATTAAATTCAAATCAATTTTGTTAATAGGGTTTTGATGTTTCATCATTTCCTTTGCAAAATGGCCACCTGAATGTTTATTTTTTTTATATTTAAGTTTTGAATAATAAAATTATATTGGCGTAATTTCTATTTAAAGACCATTTGACACCTGAGCATTTGGCACCTGACTATTAGCCAATTAACTAGCTTAGGTTTATAAAACTGTCAATCAATTTATTGATTGCAGTTTTATTGAATTAATTAGTAAATTATTTTAAAAAAATACCAGATATTAATATTTTTACTAATTAAAACTCATATATATTTGATTAGGATCGTATCGCTTAGTATCGATTAGCATCGTTTTCTGAATTAAATATACATTTTCATATATTTTGAGCTATACATATTTTTAGGGTTCTAAACAGAATTCTGTAGAGTTCCTGACAAATTTTGACGATAGTTCTAGCGAGTATTATAATATTTTGCTTGAAAATCCGTTCAATTGAATAGTTCATTTCAACCGAGCATTGAAATCTGGCGCAGATGCGCGCGCATTTTATCCAATAGCTGCAACTTCACGTCGAAGCTTGCTTTTTAAGAATGATATATGTCCTATGCACTCAACTCACCAATTACAAATAATACGATCAGTAATAATTCCATATTTAGATTATAATTTAAGTAATAAAGAATGTTTTGTCCATTATATATAGATGTCACTGTTCAGTGTCTCTAACCTATGCCGTTCATAAGACAGAATGTCAAATTGTACAAAACTATGTGGGATTACAATTTTTAATAAACTGATTTAATAATTTTTCATCATTTAGTTTGCCATATAATGATAATCTGCAAGTATAATGTCAAACTAGTGAACTTTTTATGCAGCTATATATGAGGCATATATGTGGTATATATGTGGCATATGTGCAGCCATATATGAGGAATATATGTGGTATATATACAGCCATATATGTGGCATATATCCAGCCATATATGAGGCATATATGTGCCATGTATCCAGCTATATATACAGGCATATAAGTGGCATATATACAGGCATATATGAGGCATATATGTGGCATATATACAGGCATATATGAGGCATATATGTGGCATATATACAGCCAAATATGAGGCATATATGTGGCATATATACAGGCATATATGAGGCATATATGTGGCATATATACAGCCATATATGAGACATATATGTGGCATATATGCTACCTACATAAAATTTATGTCACGGGACAATCGTAGCCATTTTTCTTCATCCTTTCTTTCCATGCGGAAAACGTCCATCCGACTCGGGATAAAAGGAACGTGCGAATACACATTTCGGGCGGGAATCGATAAATTGCCACGACGACAACGAAACTTCGGGAAAGCGCGTGGACGGCAAACTTTGTCGCGAAACAATTAATTAGTTTACGTAGTTGGTGCCCGCCATTGGGGCAACCGGAGGGGGGCGGGCACCCAAGCTAAAGAGGAAGTCCCGATAAACTCGTGGAATTGTCTCCCCAGCGATCGGCTCGCGAAATTGACGTCTCAATTGTGCGGGGAGCGAGCGCGCATTTCCATTTGACGGACAAGTCAAGTGACTCTGGTCGATACGCGATTTCCATTTCCATTGTGCGGCCTTTTCACCGTTCCCCCGGAACGGCGGGTATTTTTATACGAAACGCCTTGTTTCGAAACGGGCCGCGCTCTTTATTTCAAGCAGATGTGGCGCGCATTATTCGATACGTATAAGTAGGTTTAATGCGTGGCACGTTAATGGAATGAAAAAGGCTATTAAAGCGTAAGCGGAGTTCGAGTTTGGGGGAAAAGAGATAGGAAGAGACGAATTCAAGGTCAATCCTTTTGATCGCGAGTTACATCGTCGAGACAATCTCGTTCACTGCGGCCGGTTCTTTATTCGACAATTTAACCATCTTTTTGTCGCCCGGTCAATTTTGTAATCTACCGAACTAATTTTAATATTAACTTTTTTTATTTTCTTTTTCTTTTTTTTTATTATTATTATTACACTGAGAGAAAAAGTTGTCCTCACCATGGTCGTGTAATATGTAGTTATAATGGTATTAGTTACCTGCTTTAACGATACAATTTAAATACTATCACTGTATGTAAGGAGTTACCTAAAGTCATAGTTTTTATACCTGTGTTTCATACCTGACAGTCATTTCAACCGTGTTATTATTTTAAATTAAATTACTTAAGAACATTCTATTTTCAAAATGAAATTTAAATTTCAGTTCCTTATACGTGGCCTATGTTTTCATACAAGTGGCATATATGTTATGTATGGATACATATATATGTTACATATATATATATATGTTACATATATATATATATGTTACATATATATATATATGCTCAAAATAAACTTGTATGTCACATGAATATCTTTTAGATTTGACTTATGTCCCCATATCTGTGACATATATGTTACATAAGTGGATACATACATGAACATATATATGTTACACATATGGGTACGTATATATACAATACTTTCTATATATATATATATATACGACGATATTAGAATATTACTTTATATAATCTTTTAATGGCAATTACATTAATTGATCGCAAGTTTACAATGAGGAATCGTAGGAAAGTTTCGTTAGAAAATAATTGAATAGCCTATCGACAGCCGGATACGATTATTTCGCGCGGATAAATTGACATTGGTTGACAAATTCGCTTCAAGTAGATTTTAATTAGGATTATCAATAAAGTTTGCCCGGCATTCGCAAACTCGCAAGCGCGTTGGCAATCACCCTGCCGGTTGATTCGACGACATCAATCGTCGTAAATTAAACGAAATTTTGTATCGATGAATGCTCTCCCCGGCGCTTTATTTGCGCGAAACATTTAACGTACAATTTGCGGGCGAGTTTTTGCCCTCGGTAACCCCCAGGTAACTGAGCGTTGAACATAAATTTTGGGGTACACCATTTCCCATGAGTTAAACGGCGTCTTATTTTGATCGACGCGTGACCTTAATTATATTAATAAATAGACTCATTTACTGTCGGAATGTCGTTCGATCACACTCGATGCAAGATAAATGAACAGTCGATGTCGATAGGATCTTTACTTATCTCACTTTCATCCTCGATGGAACATTGAGAAAAATGTTCGGTGGATGTAAAAATAAAGTTGCTTCACGGAGCCAACTGTGGCAAGATAAATATTTAAAATTGAGAGTACTGTTAAATGTAATCACAGGAAAATCAATTAATAATAATAATAAAAAAGAAATAATAAGGCTATAAAAAGTAGAATTACATGGAGAAAAAAAAATTAAATATTAGAAACCAAGGGATTTCAAATTTTAATAAAATTCTAATTTTTGACAAACTGTTTATTACATGTTTTGTCCATTAGATGTCACTGTTCAGTGTGAGGTTATGTTGAGTCCCCATAAGATAAGTGTATGGTTGAATCAGCCATGACAGATTGTCAAATTGTACAAAACTATATGGAATAACAATTTTTAATAAACTGTTTTAATAAATTTTCATAATATAGTTAGCCATATAATGATATTCTGCATAGATAATGCCAAATTAGTAAACTTTTTATTAAAAATTAATACTTTTTTCTCTCAGCGTACGGTTTGAATTTTTTACCGGGGCGCTTTTAAAAAATACATTTAGTAATTTGTATTGTTTTTCAATACCGACTTTAGTGTCCATTTTATTATTATTCTTTTTCAGTTTTATCGTTTTTAGGGATCGCTTTAGAAGTTATACCGTCGATAATACTGGTCTTGTTACCAATTTAGTCCATTACATGTCGCAACTTTTTTAACAGTTGTCCATATAATATATATGTCCCTATAATAACCAACTATAATATATAGTTTCGGTGAATTTTGTTCGTGTTATTTCCTCACAGTCGACAGTTGTTATTGGATAAATTGTTTGTGAAATTTAATTCATAAAACGTTCCATTCTTCGATGCCATATGCTTTTAATGTTCAGCTTTTAATCTAAATACACTCAAATTGCTTTTATGATTATCACTTTTACCATTATTAATATAAGAATACCTCACTTTTCGAACACCTCACCCCTAAATTAATACGAACTATTTTAAATAGGGGAACCCACTACTTTTTTCTCTCAGTGTACTTAAAAAGTGAACCAGCAACCAGACTTAGAGTCAAGATTTACCCATTCAACCACCATCTTTCTTTCATCGTACCCAAGAGCATTATAACTACAAGACCAGTAACGCGAAAAAGATTGCAAATCTCCATGTAAAAAGCAAGAATTAACTTCAAGGTCATTCAAAAGTTTCGCTCACAAAAGAAACCGCACTCCCCAAAAAACTAACAAATTCCAAAAAGTAAAGGAACGACTATCCACTCCCAGCTTATGCCAGAGTCGCGCATCGGCGAATCGCGTAAACAAATAAGCCCGACTTGACATAACCTATTTTCCAACGCGGCGTCGGTTGAAAAAGCGGCGGCGACGGGGGCGAACCTGGACGAAAACACGCTTGGGCTTTGACGGTCGAGCACGTGTCGGGCGTCCCTTAGGAGTCGACGCGTTATCGCCGCGGTTATCAGTCGCATGCGCCCCCGCCCCGATCGATAAAAGAGCACCGGGTTCGCGTCCGCGGGTGACGTCACGGGACGCGCGCCGAGGCGGTCCGAACGGCGCCGAGCTTGGTCGATTGGCGCCGAGGTCGCGCGATTGGCCGACAATACCGTCCGTCACCGTCAACGGCGAGCACGGCCCTGCCTCTCATCGTCGTTTTGACGTTTCCGTCGCTGACACGGCGCCGCGGCCCTTATCGCGTCCTCGCGGAATCAACGGGTGCGAAAACGCGTCGACTGTATCGTGCGCGGTGGGCTGTATCGTGCGTTGTAGGCTGTATCGTGCGCCACAAGACTCCAGCCACTCTGAGAAGCGACGCGAACCCAACCTCGTTCCCCGACAACACAACAAACCACGGTCCGCGGGTGACATCGGCAGAGGGGGGGGTGGTTGACGCGACACTCTGACGACGGATTTTTCGCGAGACAACGTTGGACAACCGATGACCATCTGGTTCGGGACCAGTCGCCGAGTGGCGTACGCTCGCGGGCAAATCCATCTGGGAAGTTGACACAATCGGGCGCAGCGGGAGCGACCAGCTGATCGAACCAGCTCTTCGTTCCAGTTCCACGGTAGAACCCTCGCCTGGTTGGCGCGGAATTGAAAAGGGAAAGAGTCGCGAGAAGTTCGCGAATCTACCTACCGAGAGGGTGTAGTAAGCTTCTTGCAAACTCAAACTTACCAGCGAAAACTGGGATGCCTTGAAGGGGGTCTTGGGATTTGACCTTGAAAAGTGACAATCGGCGGAAGTTGGCTGGAGGCGCAGGTACTTACCTTTAATTAAAGTACCCACTGATTTAATTGCCCGTACGTGTCGTGGGATTGGGGGATAGATGCGAGCATCAGATGGTTTCAGTTGGACGAATCGAATTCTGTAGGAGGGATTTCGCTTTTGACCTTGAAAGCTCGTCCATCCTGACCGGATAAAGATGCACCCATAGTTGGTCCACTTTTCCTAGAAGGTTTACCAAGGGGTAGCCTTCCCTGATACCAGTTAAGGGTATCGGTACCCGAACCGATCAGTTAGAAGGCAAATCCCATCCATCGGACCCAACCAATGTACCATCGGTAGCGCGATGAGGCCAGGGAGATTCTCAAATTTGGATGCTTCCATGTGAGGGGAAGCTAAGGACAAGTGAACATCTGCATGTGCATCCCTCTCCTCCCACCTACATAATTTGCGGGGTTGGCCCATCGAACGGTCCGATGTCGCGAGTGAGATGAGATGCAGTGCGGTGCGAAATAGTGCGTCCTAAGTGTGGAGTGTCGGCGGATTCCGAAGCGGTATTTCAAATTGACAACCAGGCAAGGCAGGGTTGCAGGGCGCAGCTGAGCTCGACCGGGCGCGACCCACAGCCCTACATTCATTCGCGGCCTGCGGCACCGACCTAACCTCAACTCACCCCACTTCACCCTTGTGCATGGCATGAGGCGTTTCACGCACGCGTTCACCAACTCGTCCGGCGTTTAGGTGAAATTTTCATTTCACTTGTAGCATTCTCGTTTTCGGGTTTTCCCTCCTCGACCCTCTTATTATATGTTTTTCCTTCATGATCTAAAGTAACCGTTATGATCCCTTTCTTTTTCGTTTGCTTCTCCGCGCAATCCTGCCACTAATCATACGAGGATATATTTTGGAATTTATGGGGCAAGTTGGGATCCCCCTCGAACCATCTTAACGAATTAATGCCAGGCAATATTTCTCACCGTACTCCCCATCGGATTTACCGAATTTATTCTTTATTTTGTAAGCTCTCACACCTAAAAAATCGCTCTCGCATTTGCGTCAAAAATTACAGCTCCTTATCATCCATTTGGCTGCTTATAAGCTTCTCTCTTTTTTTTCCTCTCTTTTAAGTTATTTCGATGCTCTCAGTTGGCTTCGAACTGGAGTAACGAGAGTGTTAAAGATAAAGGTGTCGCGTTGACGATAACCAAACAGAGCTTTGGATTTCGATAACGCTTGGGAACTTGCGGTAACTATTAAATTTAAGGGAAGGAACGGACCGGTCGGTGTAACGTTACAGTCATTCCGTTATGTTAATAAGCGAACCAATCTAAATGGCCGTTTAATGATCGCAATTTCCAGCTGGAGGATGATAATTAAGTGGGCAACACGGCCCGCGAAGACAAATACAAATTAATTTCGAATTACCGCGATTATTGTGGCCGGCTCGCGGATAATTATGAAACGCGTTGCCGGCATAACTGATGGCGCATTAAAGTGGCGAGTACGCGAATTATTTGCGACCGACTCGCAACGAAAGTGGTCAAATAAATTCATAGGAATCGCCGGAGACAGGGGTGCAATTACGTTAGACCTCGTTAGCCAATCGTTCGTTGGCGCAGGTGGGGACTGCTTTCCCAGATTCGACCGGAAAGAATTGGCCGAGATTAATAAATTGGACAATTATGAAATTAATTATCTCGAATACTGCGATACAAATGATGTGGGAATAAAAAAATTAATGAACCATGAAAATGCGTTGTATAATTTAACGCGTTATCGAGGCGACTTTTTTCCCCCACCCCTGGAATTCCCACCCCGTGTAAATATTTATATATGTGATATATATAGCCGAGTGTGTCACATATATGCCTCTATATGTGACATATATGTTTATTCTTAAATGGGTCCCGCTTTTTTAAGATTGAACGCGTTAAAAAACAATGTTTGTAAATATTCGGAAGGTCGAATTAATGGAAGAAAAATAATAATATTGTTTATTTACATCCAAAGGACACAAGAATGGATATAAATAGAAAACAAAAGCAAAGTTTATTTACGTTTTGTTTTTTGAAAACTTCATTTTTCAGTACTATACTTTTTCCGGCATCTCTATTAACTTTATTATTGTTTATAATTTGACAAATAAAAGAATTTCTTTTTCGCTCGACTTCTAAACAACTTCATTATCGGTTTACCCCCGTTCCCCCGCTTTTTTTTTTGAATTGAAACATATAAACTCGATTAATCGACTTCGCGGTAATAGTTGATGTTTATAAACAATTATAATGAAATACTGGTTCACTGTACGCATTAATTTCCAGGTCAAACACAACGTTAACATTGTTTTGATCCCGCTCCGGTGTGATATAGAAATTAATCTCGTTTTAATTGAAATTAATTAATCTTACAGTTTGTGTTATAAGTTTGACTCGTATCAACAAATTGTGTCCGGTGTTCGGAAATTTTCCAGACCAATGAATTTTACGGGTAATAATTAATAAGCGGGGGGGGGGGTGCCAGTTAAAGTATAACTTTATAAACGAAATTACCGTTCGCGGTAATTAATGCTACGGTTAATAAAATGTCCGGGGGATTGCGCGTTGGTGAGTTACGCCGGATGGCAACGGTTGCGAACCTGCGAGTAACTTTTCAATTACCAAGTTACTCCGATAAATACTAATTTATTGATACGCATTGATCGACGCCGTTTTCTCCGTCGCGTTATTTATGTTTGGTATATTTATTTTCTATTATATTAAGGGGGACAAAAAAAAATGAGGAATAAAGAGGCGCGGACATTCGTAATAATTTTCGTGGAAAGGAAGAAAGAAAAGCGACGGAGTTGCGAAAAAAAAATATTAGTTTGGCGAGTGTAGTCTTTTTTTTTTTTCTTTCTTTCTTTCTTTATTTCGTCGAGAAATAAATTAAATGATTAAAAAATTATATATCTCAGGTTTAATTTGTAATATTAAAGAGCGTTCATGGGAAGTGATTAATGGAGTATGAAAGTAAATTTTATACTTTGACGTTAAATTAATGCGATATTCGATTCGTTTTGCTCCTCGTCTATATTTTTGTTTCCAGAACTTATCGGCACATTGAAACGTGTTTGGAATAAAAAATGTAAATGAATATTATTTTAGACTGAGAAATATAATCCGGGGAAAAATTTATATATGTGAGATATATGGTACATATATGGTACATATATATTTACTATACATACAACTTGTAGGCTTATTATATATGTTATATTTATGGCTACATGTATGGGTTTATGTTACATTTATGGTTGCATATATATGGTTATATATGTAGTCATTCCTGTAGCCATATATGCCACATATATGGAAATATGGAAGCTACATATATATGGAACATTTGAGTGATCCATATTCTACATGTGAAATATATGTTTACTTTTACATAGGTATATTATATATAAAACATTTTACATTCTTTAATTTTTTTTATATTCTTTTACATTCATATTGAGTGTCGTTAAAAAATGTTACTATTAATTTATACATTTTGTAAATTTATATGTCATTGTCTTTGGAATCATATTATGCTGACATATATAACTCTCATATATAAAATTGTAATACACTGCAACATATTTTTATACTCCAAATCATATATGTTTATTTTTGCATGGAAATATGGCCATTATTCCCAGAATTTAGTGTAATTCTAGAGTATTTTCTATTCTTCTTAATATTTCTATACAATTATGGTAATATGCATTAAAAAGTACCATAATTGTCTGAAAACATTAAATATATCTTTATCGTTTTCGGTAAAACCGCTCGCCTATAATAATAAGATAAGAAATCACTTATTAGATTACCCTAAAATGTGGGTGGTATTAATTACTTTTTTTTTTTCTTTTACAAATGAATTTCCAAACGAATAATTTATAAAAGTTTTAAGCACGCCTAATTGAACACTCAAATTATATTACTTCACGACCATTAATTGCAAAAAAGGCACGCATACTAAAATATCTCCCAAATTAATAGAAAAACTATTAATTTATTATAGTTTTTCTTTTTAATTACGTAAACTTTCTTTTGATAATATTTTAATTCAACAAGGCTTTAAAAATAATTAACTCAAAAATGCAGATTACAATTTGCAATTTAAATTTGCGTTTAAACAAAATCTTCGTTTATTATATCGTTAGGCCCCTCGGTGTAATTGATTAATTGAAATTAACGAAATTGATCGTAAGTTTCTTGGAATTTAAAATGTGCCTCGATTTGTCGCAACTTAAAACGCGAGCCGCGTTTTGAAATTGAAAACGAACGTTAGAATGAAAATAATTGCCGAAGACAAAGCACTCTTATCGTTTCCTCAATTAAATCGGCCGATTTATTTTCATAGTTGTCCGGTTCTCGAACGTAATTGCAAAATTTGTGCGGAACGACGGCGACAAAGCGAGAGAGAGAGAGAAAAAAAGGAAAGAGTGAATTAATAGCGATTTACATTTGAATCGCGCGTCCGTAAATAGTAATAATTCGTTAAAGGGTGGGGGGGGGGAGAAGAGAAAAATGCACATTTCTCTCAACAATTCACATGCAAATGTTATTAATGTGAAATAACCGAACGAAATTCCCCATCCCTCCTTCTTTCGTCCGTGTTTACGTTTGAATTAGTTTAGGTGGACGAGCGGTGTAAACATTTTTTAAAATAAAAAGGGAAATAAATAAAATTGACCAAAAAATTGCTCGGGGGTGAAAGGATCTGATAAAAATTATTAGTTTCGTTAGTAAAGTTGACGTGTACTAGGAAAAATTTAAAAATTTCCGGTGGGAAGTGTTGTATTTGGACCGGAAAAGGGGTGGTACCAGTTGCCAGAGTTACCAATATTGGTTCCAATATCGAACCAGTACTAATTTGTACTGAGTAAATACTGAGCCAGAATTCTTTACCTAATGGTACAGTACATAACTCAGTCCTGGAAATTTTTTTTCAATCAATAGTACTAGCAGAAGTTAGATTCAAATTTGGCATAAATTTTATGCCTGACATATGTCTTACATCTATTTTACGTCCATTTTCTCTCCATCCAGTACTGTGCCAGAATCTGGCCAGTAGATCCACTCTACTCATAATTTCCTACAAGATCACTAACCAAATATACTAATTTTTTCATACAATTTGTCTCTCTATAGCCAAAGCAAAGGATAAAAGTTTTTTAAAATGACAAAATCTTAACATTTTTATTTACAATAAACAATGAATAAAATAAAAAAAGAATAATAAATGATGTCATATTGACATTTATAAATAACGTGTAGATTAATATAACAATATAAATATAAATAAATTACGTAAATAGAGTATCGCTTCACTGTTTTAGCACTCGCAGTTAGTCATAAAGGAATTCACAATTCTTTTATCAAATAACACGGACAAAAAGTAAATAATTTACATTTCGTTGCTCATTGCGCAAGTCATTCGCGGCTTTAAAATTAAAATTAAATTATGCGAGTGACGAGTAAACGGGATAAAAATATAAAATTTACAATATACCGAATGCAAATAAATGAATAATAGGCGAGTCAATAATAATTTATAAGACAATGTGTACAAAAATCGAAGGCAAAAACAATATAATTTATACAATGAATAAATAAACGTTAAATAAATAAATAAATAAACTGTACGTATCGAATCTCTCGCGGTCGTCCTTTAAAATCAGAGAAAGAGACAGATAGATGCATGGAAAAAGACGGAGAGACGGAGTGATAAGCTTGAGGGGAAAGGGAGGGGGGGAAGGAAATGTACAAAGGAGGAAGGTACCAAAAAAAAGGACGGAAACAATCGACAAAGATGGAAACAGCAAACAAAGAGAATGAAATCAAGCATGTTTAATAGAGATAGAGAGTGAGAGTGGGGGGGAGAGGAACAGGGACGAACGAAACCGAGAGGAACCTGTTAAGCGCTGATATTATGCGCAGCTTTTCACAAAAAAAAAAAAAAAAAAAAATAAAATCGAACTCGAATCGAAAGCACCTGTCACACGGCCGAAAGTGTGATTTCACCCAAACATATTTTTCCCACGTACAATGAGGATATTTGTTTCGAAGGAACTGCGATGTTACACAAAGATGCATAAGTATCCTCGAAATTTACTGTATCCGCAACTAGGAGGTCCGAAATGTTCTACCTGCGCGAACCATTTTTCATTCGCCCGTAATTTCGACGTTGAGATTTTTCGGAATATAAGATGATTTCGGTAAAGGCATTGTATTTAATTTCGAGTTGACAGATCCACATTTTTCTTGCATCTCGACGTACCGAACTTCCCCCCACCCCTACCCCCCCCTCCCTCTTACCCTTACCTCGCTCCACGAGGATTCACCGATTCTCTCCTGCAACGAGAGACAAATTGCTGTGACTTTTGGTCGCATGACAGTGTACCGTGTTTTTCTGTAGAATTATCAACCGAGATGAATTGACTTTAATTCAATTTCAAGTGATTTATAATGTTGCGCTTTAACCGTCGGCTTCAGTCGTTGCAACCGAACATCGACGGTGCAATGTTTCTGAAAATGAGGAAATTTTCAGCTGCGGCAATTTAAACTGGAACCCCGTTTTAACGCGATGCAAATGTCCCCGCATGTTGACGATTCTGGTACCGGAAATCACGTGAATTGTTATACTATTGTGTAGTATAGGTCATGGTCGTTTCTCATTGGTTGCTTATCTATGTTCCAATAATTCAGGGAATTATAAAAACGTTTCTTATCATCTTGGAGATTGGAAACGTTGAATTTCAGTATAGTAATTTCTGAGTATTTTTATAAACTATATATACAAACATTATCGTCAGATTCGTACATGGAAAAAAATATGAAGTGCACTACTAAATTTCTATTTACAGTGGCGCTCACGTACTTAAGGACATAGAAAATAACTGACTAAATTTGATTACATACAATGAAATACTAATATATTATATTTTTAATTGGATTATAACATATTTCTAACATTTTTGTATATATTTTGTTACTATTTTATAATAAATTACATAAACTTATATTAAATAATTTAATTCCAAATAAATGTATCTAGTTCATATACTTAAGGACAGCAAAAACATAATTTATTATTTGGTAATAAAAACGATTAATTTCTCCAAAAACATAAATAAATATTAATTAATATATCTTCGACAACTAATATTTAGTTGGGAAGCCTTTTGCTGATTTTACAGAATCCCACAAGCCTTTGACAGCGCTCAGGAGATATTGATGCCCAACCATCTTGAATACGTTGCCATAATTCTGTTAAATTTTATGGGTTCTGCTGTTTAACGTGCTTATCGACATCAATCCAAAGCATTTCTATAGGATTCAAGTCTGGAGATTGTGATGGTTTGTCTAAAACTTGAATTTTTTTCTTTTTCCAGAATTCTTTGGCCTTTTTACTAGTATGCTTTGGATCGTTGTCAGCTTGCAGAATCGGTTTTCTCGATCGCAAACGTTTCCAGTATGGTACAATACGGTGTCTAATATATTTACATATA
>JABFPN010001261.1:0-31132 GCA_022817305.1 Leptoteleia sp. ZL-2020
CATATAATTGAATAATAGGATAAAAGAATCATACAGTAAAATATTTGAGTAAATATAAACATTTTAACTATTTTTTAGAACACATTTTCACTTTTGCAAACTGTCGAGACGTCCTCTATCTCCCCTACTTTAGAGTCCACGAGTATTTATTTTTACGTTTTTGATAGGAAGCTGAGATATATCGGGAAAATCGATATTTTTTTAATCATGAACATAATATTTGTATGATTAAACTATCGCAAATTTTTATTTTCACTTCAACAACTTTGGTACTTTTAATGGTAAACCTTTTAGTACTCGAAAATGTAATCAGTTTCATTCGTATTAATAAATATTCATTTGAAACGAGTTTTTATTGATTAACATTAATAATAAATTGTTGTTCGTTTTAAAATGATTGATTTATTATACTTTGTTTATTTGTTTTATTACAATTAATAAAATTTAACATAAAATTTAATTGACTTGTCACGAGTGAAATGCGTTTTATGAAATATTTGATTGTCACTCATTGACTGAGAAACAAGCTATAATAATAATAATAATTTACAACTGAATAAATCAAATTGCATTAGAATCACTTGGGCGATTGGACAAGAAATAGTGGTTTCACCCCACGCGATATAAATGTTGACAGAAATCGGCAGAGTGGTAACGTATCTTCTTCAGCTGTTTACGTAAAGAGAGGAGTGGATAGTATGAACCTCTCCCACAGTACTCACAGTAGATCATTGTCTCACTTCAGTCAGCTAACAATTATGTGGTGACATCAAAACCCGACATTGTGTTGTTTTACTCACTTTTTTACGTTTAATATGTTTGTTTTGTTATTCTTATACATGAACATATTTTCAACATTAATAAATTGTACATTCGGAGACAAATGAAGTAATAGCAATCAACTTTAAAACATTGTAAAGCATGTAATGAATAATAACAATCAATTTTATTTTTAATCATCATTATATCCATTTTATTTTCATTAAAAAATACAGTGACGTTTTAAGTGTGATGAAGTAACATTCACAAAAATTAGAGCAGGATTTTAAATCGGTTTAATTGCAATTAAATTCACCAGATTATGTCATATTCCACTGTTCCTGATAATGAAACTGTACAAACGTATTCCGTTAACGTTAACTGATTATGTAGTACCAGAATGATAGTTCATTCACAATGTTCGCTGGAAATAATCAATACTTGAAAATTCTGAAATAATTTCATTTCTTATGATTAATTTAGTACTTAAAAGCCATCATTAATAACCTTTATTAAGCATGAGTTATATACCTAATAAAGATTTTATGCTTTTTTAAGCGTAAAAGAGATGAAATTATGCTTTAAATAAGGAACGTCCTTTTAAAAATTCAAACCGATTATTATACATCACATGCTTTAGCTTTGATATTAAATTTTAGAAACAGCCCGACAAGAATTGAATATAAATTTGAAAGTAATAATTTCATTTATTAAATTTTTTCACGTATAATATTTAAAGAATAAACAACAACAAAAACGCGAGTATTACAGTAAAGAGGGAATAAATTAATTGCTACTGAAATATGCAACATAACAGAGCAGTCATTAATTTCAGACTATCTACATCCGTCGAAGAGATTAATTTCTACGATGATAAAAATTTGAATAAATGAAAAAAAGAAAAATTAAAGCAATGAAAGGCAAAGTGCATTTGGAGGAAGAGAAAGAATGGAAAGAGTCGGAATTCAATGATATGCAGAATAAGGTTTTTATAATAGGTAGCAGTCATAACAGGTTCCTGATAACATGTAAACAGCAATTTTCTTGTATACACCATTAGATTCAATTCAAGGCGCAATAAATTGAATGAAATACTTTTATATATTGTTCCACAACTTCTGTAATTAAAGTTGTGTTTCGTGTGAAGAGCATTGTAGAACGTTTCCACTAATTACTAGGCAATTATTAACTAAAAGGTATAATTCTGTTCAAAAAATCCACAAACGTTATTTTTTTAATGTGAACTGTGTTGTGGGAATGCAAGAGAAAGAGGTAATGAACAGGTTGTTACATTTCTTCCGTCCCCCGTCCCCCGCCCCCCTTCTCTCAACCGCGCCCGAATATTACCGTTCGCTCCGATTGATCATCTAAAATCGTCTCGAACGTACAAGTTCATTACTCCATTTCGTGACCTTTCGGATGAAGTCTTTATTTTCTATGGAGGTTATTAATCGCCATGAAATTACACGTTTCCTAATTAGAAATTAAGTGTTGCGATCACGCGCGCTTCATTTTCGTCATGCTCTCTCCACACGCTTTGAGCCAAGTGCATCGTCATGACGGATACGATTGGATTACTATCGCACCTGTACTGAAAAATCATTATTAAAATTGGACAGATGTGTCACTGTGAAGATCATAGACAAGTGATTGGCTATTGAAATTCGCAGTATCGATTTTGCAAATCAAGTGGCTTGTAAATAATTACTATGATGATTTACTGCATTATACAGTTTTAATAATGAATGGTCTGTACAAGAATGTTTGATAGGAATTACTATGTTTAATTGTAACATGAAAAATTTTTGTATGAAGACGTATTAAAAGTAAAAATAAATTATTACTTTCTCAATGTTCAATTTCATTCATATAACATTTTTGTAGAGTAAAAAGTGGTAAATTTGTACCACCTAAAATCTATTATATTACATAATAGGATATATCGTATATAGTAGGAAAATGGATTGAAATGATAAGAGTTGTTAAATTCATAATGTCATAATAATGTAAACATTATTAAAATCTTGAGAACAAAAATATTAATTCGCCCGCGTAGAAATTAGTATTATGCCAGTATTGACAAGCGGTAAAAAGTTATCACAGTAGTGGCATATAATTGCTGTCAATTTGTTAAGTCTTAATACTTATTTATGAATAAATATTTACTGGGCCGATAGTAGTTCCGTCGGTTGATAAGTAAATGTTGGTATAATTCTGGCACTAAAATGCCCCAAGTATTTGCAAATTTTATCCTTTTACCGGAAATATTTAGCTTTCCTGATATGTAAATTTTTATATCTTAACAAGATTTCTCGAGTGATTTTATTTATATTCATTTTAAATAATCCATCAATGTTGCAAGTATAATTGTGTGGATATGATTAGTGTAATATGACTTTCCCTGGTGAAAATATATTGTCTGTACTTGATCAGTAAAAAGTTTGAAAAGAATATGCGAAAAATTCGTAAAAACTTGTTAATTATTAAATTAAAAAGTGTTTTTTTTTTTTTTTTTTCAAAAAAATCATAGCATAAATTCACTAATTAGATTGTATACATTTAACCGAGTTAGTTCAAGTATCATGTTAAACTTTTTTTTTGTAATTTACCATCGCAAACAAATAATATATTGCCAAGAGTCAGTTGTCAACAGTTGCCAAGTTTTTACCGAATTTGTGCCAGTATTTGGCCGTTCTTGCTATTCGTTAAACGAAAATATGTATAACATGTATTTAAATATGATATTGTTCAATGATAGTTATATCTTAATTTCAATTTCTTTGTTAGTAAAAGTATTAATTTCTATTGTAAATAATGAATGAAGTCTGTTTCATTCAAGTCAAATTGTATTAATTTTTCATTGCTTAATAAGTAGAAGTTCATTAGCAGGTAATTAAATTTAGAAATATTATTCTTACTTCATAATTAAAGAATGGTAATTAAGTAATAATGAGTTGAAAGTTCTGGTAATTAGTATAGGAGAAGATCCTCATATGTATTTAAAAGTGGATAGTTCGTTATTACGTAATAATATAATATTATTATTTGTCGTTAATATATATAATAATTTAAAGATTATGATTGCAATTGAACTTACTTGTTTCAATTTAGTAACACATAAAATGTAAATTACCGTGAAAAATCTTTTAGCGCTGATACAAAAATATATACATGCCTATACAAACAAATCTAAATTTCAGAATAATTTTTAGTAAAGCTTTACAGTACAGCAGAAAATGCAGTATAAAGAAGTTTCATAAAGTACATACATGAATACTGAGCATGTTCTCCGTGGTCACAAAAATCGATTTTGCACATTAAATATACCAAACATATGAAAGATAATTCCAGGGATTAATGTGGCACCGGTATAGCCGACGCACGAAAAATTCATATTTCAGTCACATTTTGCTGACTTCGTCTTCGATGCCCGGGCATTGCGAGGAATTAAAAAGTCCATTTTAATCCCATGCCATTTTTTCCCGCGCGTGTACTGAGGGAACGAAACCTATTTTTAATTAGAGCTTCGCTTTTTTTTTTACAATCCCACCGAGATTCGCTTTATGTAGTAAGATTTATTTCCGGGGGAAGTACGAGACATAATTAATTCCGTCCTAAAGCTTCGTTACGCCGCTCGCGACTAATACAGACTGTAACAAGTATAAGCAAAATTTAATACGAATGTTGTTTCCGACGCCGGGAAAATATTGTCGCACCGGGAGGAGCAAATAACGAGCGCCGAGCGGGGTAATACTTTTCATGTTATTACCGAGTAATCGACAGGGAAATTATTGTATCAGCGGTACGTAAATTTTCGTGAGAAGATAACAGACAATATTAGATCGCCGACAGTGAAAGGCCGCGCGGTATATTAAGAAGGGAAACGTCTAAAGATGTATCAGTTGTGGAAGACACTTCTAGCCAATAACAAGGCTGTCCGAAACGCGTCTAGCCATGCTCCGAATTGTGAGTACACGTGACAAGCAAAAAAAATATGTTCTATTCGTAAGCGATCGTCAGAAATATACATTTGATAGTAGTTAACCACCGTCATCCTCCCCATTTTGAGGGGGACTATTGAATCGTACGTACACGAATCAATCAAAAGCTGACGTTGTTTTCGATTCGGCTTCTTCTCGCAAATCAATTCAGATCAATCAAATCGCGCGATTAGCCGTTTAATGTGAGAACAAGGAGGTGACATAAGATTCGTCATTGCAGGTATTACTTTCTCTAATGGCTTTGACATCGGCCTATCCAATAATGGTCACTGATTACGGAAGTAATTATTATATGCCATTAATTGGACAACCGCACCAGGTTGATAGGTCCGACGAGCATCAATTCAGCAATGACTTTTCGAGTGGCCAAGGTTATGACGCGGCAAGTGCCCAGTTGCAATCGACGGACGATTATAATACCGGTCATCAGGATATTTCTTCTTACGGCGATTACGGCGGTGACCACTCCAACGTCCACGGAATCCACAATTACGAGCACACTATTCCGGTCTCCGAACATGTCGAAGTCACTAAACCAGTGGCTGTTCCGGTTTATAAAAACATAGGTCAGTTACGTCATTCATTTTCATGCCCCGGCCAGTTGCGTTGATACGAATTCGCCCCTCGCGATCGTTTGTTCGACGAGTCGTTTTAAACGTCTTTCATTAACGTTGGATCGAAATTAATGACTGATGAAGAAATCATAAAAAAGTCATAAAAACCGTCAATCGGAAAAAATGAATGATTTTAAAGGGAATTTAAACTAACACGGTGAAATTAATAAAAGTTGTTTTATTTTAATATTATTTTATAAAAGATATCAAATTTTTTGTGAAATCCTGCTAATGTTATAACATTTTGAAACTTTACTTTACAGTGAGTGTTTTCCTGTTGTAAAATCATGGAATATTTAAACAATTTAATTGTTCAGTATAATTGTGTACAATTAAACAAGTATTAAGTTTTCTTATATTTAGATAAAACTTTAACATTTACCCTTAAAAAGAAGTAGAATTTTATAAAGAAATATATCTGAATAAACGGAAGTTTGTCTTATTAAAGAATACTTTTCGAATTCCGGTGACATTGAAGAAAAGACTTTCTAAAAAGGTTAATATGAATATGAGAAACAATTGAAAGCATTGATTACACATATTTATTATTTCATGCAGGTATTCCAGTGCCTCATCCAGTGAAAATAAACATACCGCATCCAGTAGCTATCGGCGTGCCGCAACCTTACCCTGTAGCAGTGCCTGTATCGAAACCAGTCCCCATACAAGTCGTGAAAACAATAGCCGTTCCGGTGGAGAAAAAAGTGCCGTACCCAGTGGAGAAACATATTCCTGTTCCGATCGAAAAACCAGTGCCTATTACAATAGAAAAACACGTGCCAGTTCCGGTATTCAAACCGTACCCGATCAAGATCCCAATTTACAAGACTGTGTACCACCACTCGAAGCACTGATAGCCGTCAAATCATCGCAAGCCCAGTATTATCCGTTTGTCAAACATCTGAAATTTAATTTTCATTCGACAAAGGTGTGAAGTTTTTGTTACGAGCGAAGAAAGTGACGACATTAGAAAAGTGCTATTAATTGATACGCATTGATGTACGATCTTGTTTTTTCTTCTTTGACAGTTGGAAACAATATTGATTTCCACCTTCCTTATTGTTGTTAACTTCTTTGTTTCTTGTTATCCGTTCTTCCGTAACTGTGACTAAACCGGCAGTTTATTAGGCAACTTCCGGTTTTTATTTATTCACTTATTTATGCTGAAGTTGAATGTCTCCATCCGAAATTTGTACCGAAATTCGAACTTTTACCTTATTGAGACGATTAAACAGACAATGTAAAATGATGTTTGTTTTTTTTTTATAAACTACTCCGCTTAGAAAGTTCTCACGGATTCCACATCGTTATGGTTTGTTAAGAATCGTTTGGTTACACTTGTTGCCTATAATAAGCATGTGCAACTTAACGATTAAAAACACGTTCAGTGTGATTATGTATTTTTGTAATAAAGTAACTTAAACATTTATATCCTGCTGCATTTATTTGTACCGTTAAAAAGGTTTATTATTTGCCTGGTAATAATGGCTCAATTTTAAATTGCTGTGTGATGTTTATTTATATGATTTGGCGTTTAATCTTAAAAGTGGTTCGTCTTTATAAACAAGAGTAAAAATTATTTTATTATGCAAAGAAGTAATTGACCATGACAAAATGCATCAACTTGTAGGCAGTGCACTAAACCCACATCAGATATATGCAATTACACCTTTCACTATGATTTTCGATGTATCCCTCAAGAAAGTACAAGATAAATGATTCGCGTACTTTTTGCCCGAGAAAAACAAGCGCAATTATTTTAAAAGCGTAAAATGAGGTGAATTGTGGATGTGTATAACATTTCCAAAATGTAATCAAGTTCATGGAATTGAATTGACGTGGAAACGTATACAACTGTTACGAAATACGTGCGATTTTTCTGAAATTTCCGCGTTCACATTAAATTATTGCTTTCAGTTAACGGTTAAAATTATTCCATTTAATAAAAACCACGCAAATCTTATTTTTATCTTATAAAGTCATCTATATTAATGCTCGCTAATTTTCATATCAAATCATTTAAATCTAAATAATTTTTGAAATATATCTTTTTATCCATAATATAAGAAATAAAATTGGTTAATATAGAATTAATAATTTTATTATTAACTCAACGTTGAGTTAAGTTAATAAAATATAATAATTCTAAATTTTGATGTTTTTATTATTTTCTATTTAATTCAGTGTTATTTAGTTGCCGAGATAATTATAATAATGAGACAAACACAAAATTAAGTAATGAATGCAAACAAAAATTGGAAAGACGTTGACACTTTATAAAAGTATCTTCTACTAACAACGGTTGCCAAAAATTGCATTCTCTGTAAATTAAAAGGTAATTTTCTTAATTAAAAGGAATTTTAAATTTGCATAATTATTATATAACAAGTGAAGTCATGAGGTCAGTTCAGCCTGTGTGGTAATAGTGCGGGCAAAGCTGAAAGAAAATGATAGTAAAAGAAGAACGAGTTTTCCATTAATATACAATTGCATGAGGAAGTAACATCAATTGTAGATTAAAATTTGAATTATTTCTCGTTTGGATGCGTGTAAAATGAGAAAAATGTAGATTCCAGTTAAGCCTGACTAAAAACAAATTTCACTTTGCAAGTTGTAAAACAAAAACTTAACAATTCATTTGAACGAAGTAACAAGTCCGTTATTTTTGGAATGTTAATTTTCACTTTTCAAATTCGCTCCTTATTACTTTAGTTTGATGGATGAATAACAAGATTCGTAGATAGTTTTATATTTAAAAATGCTTGAACGAGGAACGTAATTTAAGTAAGAGCTTTTAAAGATGATTGAAACAGAACAATTTGCGATGGTAGGAAAAGGAATTAAAATTGACGTGAAGAATTAGATATTCGTCGATAAAGCTCATTAAGAAAATGATATGCTACTATTATTCGCTTTATCAACAACTGCGCTATAACATTGATTCATTACAATTGATTTAAATCGCTACAGTTAGGAAGTTGCCACAGTCATGCAAAAGGCCTACAATGTTGTTAGAATATTGTTTTCTATGTTTTGTAAAGAAAGTAAGAATAAGTTTTTTTTCTGATAGAAATTGATTGAATCAACGATAGATAAATTACTAAACCAGTACCATTTCAATGCCTTTATTGAATTGATAGAAATTTTCTTATTATGATCCTGTTACATTACAAATATTTTATAAACATTTTTGATTATAAAGTGTCTTTAACAGCCACATTGTGACTAAATGTACACTTGTTATATTATACTTTTTTTTCTAACTGATTACACGCAGTAACAACTTAATTAAGATAATATCATGCAACACTGTAATACAAGAGAAATGATTGCAGATAGACTTTTGTGGTTGATGTCTGTTACATGATTTAATATAAGTGGAAGCATGTAAAAACTATTCAATGTGCCCATTGCAAATCATAATTTGTTAAAAATCATCGTTTATTTTGTGCTTATTGCATATTTCCAGCACGTAACGTTAATATTACATACTATTATATAAATTACATTACACATATTTTCTTATTTACAGACTGGAAAGATTATAATGAAGTTTATAATATTTTCCATGACATTGAACACATGTTTTCTGTTAACGAATTCAATCGATGCAAAACATTTTGAATTAAGGTAAACAATCATTTTTGATATACTGAGAAAACTGATATATTTAAAATTGCTATACCTTCGGACGTTAGAAAGATATTGTTTACGGTGTTTGCTATTTCACTATACCATTGCAGTAAAATTTTATCATAGTAATAACCACCATTGCCAGGCAACTTTACGAAATAATATAAAAAAAGTCAATGTACAACACAAAAGTTGTTATTACGTTTGGTATAGTATTTACATAAACATATAAACGATATCATTCCAACATCAGAAAGTATACTAATATAACTTTTGTCTCTTAAATTTATATCCGTTTTTTTCTTACGAAGGCCACGAGACATTTCTATCGTTTTAGTAAATAATGAACTATTGCCAGTAACGTAAAAACAAAATCCACTATTATGGCATAGGAATTGATTAAACTTATTACATCAAGTAAAAGTTAGACAATAGTTACGCCTTTTCTGATACTTTTTATCAACTTAAGATAGCAATTTATTAATATTTGTTCATTTTTCAAGTACATGCCCACTTTATTAACACTGTTAGAAATGTTTATTAATCTCACCTCTCCGCGAATACTTTTTCGAGAATCGTGACTTTCATTGTATTATTTTGAAACCGATCCTAGATGTAATTTGAATAATATTCTTGCGGTAACTTTCTAAGTAGGAAGAAGTAAAAATTAAACATAAATTATTAAAATCCTAAAACCAATAAATTATACATCATGATTGATATCATGCCAATTTAATTGCGCGACGCATGAAATTAATCCCCTCGCTATCCGATTGATATCTAATTACAAATAACGCAAATTAACGTTTCATTCGCAATGTGGCAATTCATTTTTCATTGCCAAAACGAGACTTCCATCCAAACGAGATTTCGGTAAGTTAATTTTCACCGGTTATTCTTCGGCCGTTCACCATTGAATATGAAGTTCAATCTATGAAGAAAGTATACGGAAGTACTTCACGGTATTTATCGATAATCGGAGTCTACAATGTAATAACGCTCTTGTGCAAGATCAGTGATTGGTATCGGACGAAATTCTTAAATGTTGGCTTAACACAAGGAAAGCATAAATGCACGATAAGGTTGTTCTGGTTTCTGGATACAATGTGTTTTTTCATTGTAAAAAGAATCCAGCGAAAGTGAAAATGCAGTTTCGATCTTGTTACCACGGCCGACCTGACGATGCAAGAAACGCTCGTAAGAAAGATGCCGAGTGATTGTATGTCAATGATTATTAGGAAGCGGTGGCTTCGATCGGGAACGCCTTGCGGGATCTTATCTCGGCTCTGCGCGGCATCGTAACGATAAATTTGCCCTTAAAGCTTCGCTAAGAATTATCGTCGTGGGTCCCACTGATAACGCTCCCGCGTCGCTCGATAGGGCCGCCAAAATCCACCGGCTTACTACAAAATTAATAATCTCCGTTTCCCGCGCGTTTGCTTGGGCAATCCCCCTTGTTTGGGATTCGCGATAACATTTACGATCCCCATAGTAAATTGCCAGGGTGGATCCACTGGTCCGATTCTGGCACGGTACCGTTAGCCAGACTCTCTTTAATAGCAAGAAATATTCCAAAATATTCTGAACATAACCAGATGTAAAATGTACCAGGACCTATAAGCACGTCAAGATCCAAACTTGGGTCAGTACTGTTGACTTAAAAATATTGTTCAATACTGGCTCTGTATCGAGCCAGTATTGTTAACCCTGGCACGAGTAATAATATCTCTTTCTCGACGAGTTAGAACATTTCCTGCTGGGATGGAAACTCGAGCGACGACATATTTAATACAAATGTTGCGGCGCAATCACGCCGAGTATACTGGCACAAAATTTAACGTACCCGTCAGGCGCCCTCGCATGATTTCGGCTTGAAATTGTACTGATAAATTAAAAAGAACGAGACGGATACTAAATATCCGAGATTTATGAAACGTAATATGTGTAATGTAATATGTACGACAAGTAAACGTCCCTATCAATTGAATTCCCTCGAACTTTTTTTTTTTCCAAGACTCCCATTTTTGTGACTTGTTTGTCAAAGTGTCGCTTTGTTTGATGAAAATATTGCCTCGCATACTTTTTCGTTATTGTCACGCGAGACATTTTTCTTTTTCTTTTTTATTTTTACATTGATCGTCGTGGCTTGATGCGAAAAATGGGAATCGCTTCGATTTATCGACGGAGGTTTGTTAAAAAGCGTCGATTGCAATTGCGCCGGGCTAATTAGCCGCGACAATTTGCAAAATCGCACGAAAACACCGGTGTTTGTGAAATCGCGTATGATCGCAGTGATTTTACATGAGAAAGCGTCGTTAAAAACTAACAAAGTTATCGCGAATGGCAAGTATTTGTTGAGGAGGGTTAAAAAGGAGAAAGGTGAATCAATAAAATTGTAACTTTTTCATTAAATTAGACTTAAAAGGTTGTAATTTTGTGGGAAAAAATGTATTGGCTCCGTTATTATTTCATGGCTTTACATATGTATTCGGAATTAATGGCGTGTTTTTATCGTGAGAAAGTTATGACAAAGTGCTAGTGTCAATGATAAAAATGTTAAAACAATGTTGATATTCTGGTGAAACGTTTTTTAAAAATATTGACTCGACCACGGTAGCCGGACAAATTCGCGGAAAATTGTACACTTGAATATAATTACTCGATCGATTTCTAACTTTACAATTTAAGTTAATAATATCATTTCAATTTCTATAACTTTGAAATTATAGGTGCTCAGCGATAAGTATACATTGTAAGCTGAAGTTAATTTTGTATCACGATGTGTCCACATGAATGTGAGAAGAACGGGCCACTAGCTTGCCATAATTGAGAGTTCATTTGCATCGATTTAATTGTCCTTTTTTCAGGTTACTTCATTGGAATGTTATTGCTATAACTTTATATCCATTTTACTTGCATTTTCATTTGCATGAAAAGTCTCGCAAATTACATACAATTCATGTATTAAAAAATTGTTAACAATGTATTTTTCAGTCCATTAGAGATTCGTATGTATGGTTTGTAATTTTTTTTATATTGTAAGTATTTAATATAAAAATATCCTGCGCGTGTACAAGGAAGGAAGTGTAAAGTACTGTTAAGGTTTCAGTCAAATATAACACGCGAACAAAATTAATTGTTGAATATAATCTCTTTACAAAGTTAACGCTACTGAACTGAGTTATAATGAAAATATTGTTACTTCAAAGTGCATCGATTTATTCCATCACAATGTATTTAGTCGGTTCTGGAAATTTTGCGAAAGTTTTTAATGGGTTCAGCCATTCAAACGTTTTAACGTACGACCTATTTGACTTTATTAAGCGTACTACATTGATTCCTATCTACTTTTTGAAGTTAATACGTACTCGAAGATTTCATTGTGCTATAATTAATGCGTCACAATAATCGTTCGTAACACGAGTAAGACCTTTTGATTTTAATTTGTACACATTCACTTATTGTACAATTATATTAATTGCTAACGACTCATTAAACAAACCGACAAACTGTTTGAACTTTTTTCTCACCGCATCGATGTCTTAAATTCTTCGGCGTTATTTTTGCAACCATAAAACCGAGCAATTTTTCGAAAAGCAGTTTCGTTTCGCTGAGAAAATAGAATGACGAAAGAAATTTGTTTTTTATAGCCCGTTTAACAGTTTCATTTCATCTGTGGACAAAATATCAATGGACGCAAAACACTTTCTTATAAATTTATCGACGAACCGACAAACTATGTCAAAATAGATATTTCTCCTCGGTTGAACGTGACATTTTCATTTTGATCAAAAATCATAATACCAAAATGTACTCTTTGATAGACACGGTGAGCATTTCGAAAACCCTCGAAGGTTACAAAGGAATGCGCGGAGCAATTTTATTCACGAATGCAAAATGAATTTGAAAATGAAAACGTGCTTTAATAATAATACAACAAATATTTACCCATCAAACGATTCATCACTTTACGTCGTAAACGACATTGAAAAAGGAAGAGAAAAAAAAAGGGGGGGGGAAATTAATAAAGTAATTTAAGAAAAATGCACGTCCGCGTAGCACGTGGACGGAAAAGTAAACCAACATTGAAAAGTTTAATTACTAAAAGATTAAGGGCCGATATTATAAATCTCTGTTTGTTTTACTACCTAAACTTTAAATTTTACTATCGTAAACTTTAAACTCAGTTGATATGAATCTGCAGTCTTAAACTCTTCCGGAATACCGATTAGTTCGCCAATCTGAATGTTTGTTGCGGAGCAATGCAACTCCGATTCGTATACCCGACTTTTCTCGCCCCGCTTGTTCTTCGCCAATGGTCAATTACGTTCTCTTTTACTCCCTCTCGTCTCTACTTTGATCGAGTTATTACGCAGCGCGCGAGGGAGGACTCTTATTTCCGGACCGGAAGTGTGTAATGCACGGATAAAAACTGTGAGAAGAAACAGTGCTTTACGTGACACACGAGCCCGGGAGATTAATACATTCAACAATTGTTAAATCGCAAATTGTTTCAAAAAATATTTGTGAAAGTCCAATTCGTAAGAGAGGGTTTCGGTGAAGTGAAGGTGGTGGAATAAGACGATGCTCCGCGCTATATATATAAACTCACAGTTCTCGTTCTTTTCAATTCACAAAACCCAAAGCCGACTGATAAAATCGTGCACGGTTTCGACATGTATTATATTGTAAGCGACATTTTCAGAAGTGACATTTCGACAGACTAGAATATAAATACACATTTTTAATTTACTTCGATTATTTTTTTCTTTGCATTTTGTTGTTGTTCAATACGAGTACTTCGTCCCATACATCAAGTCAAACATTGTATATAATTTTTTTATTATTTATTTATAATTCAACTTGGAACTTTTACCAAACTTATTTTTTATTCTCTTTCGTAATTTATTGTATAAAGAAATTGTATTTAAAAATGTATATTTACATTCTGTACACTTGTTGCAGATATTATTAGGAGTACTAGCGTACACTTCCGTAATTTACGGTAGTGACATTGAAACTCAACATGGTGGACATAGTTATAGCGAAAAGGAGCACAAATATGAATATCCTATCCATAAGAAATACGGTTCGTTGATATTCATTCTTTATGAATAGTAAATGTTTAAATAAACCAATTTGTTGTCGGTATAAATGATGTATTTTGAGTGTTTTGATGATGGACAATTTGAAAAAACGAATGACAACATTTCAAAAGCAGAAGTCGCGACAGATGAAACGTGGTTTAATTTATTTACTTCATTTCCAGCAATTCCAATTCCGTACCCTATACCTGTGAAAGAAATAAAAGAGATAAGATATCCAGTACCGCAGCCTTATCAGGTCCAAGTGGAAATACCGCATCCGTATCCCGTGGAGGTTACAAAGAAAGTTGAAGTTCCTGTGGAAAAGCCCGTGCCCTATGTTGTTGAAAAGCAAGTAAGTCACGACTTTACAATTTCAAGATATATTAAGGAAAAAGAAGAATACTTTGGAATTTTAAATTATTGTTTTGTGTTGTGTCGTGAATTATAATATACTTTCAAGCTTCAAAAACTATTCGAATAAATATATTCTTCAGAAAGAGTATAATATATCAAAATTTGCTTCATCGTATTGACAATATAAAATTGTAAATTAATTAATGCAGATTGTTTTAATAACTTGATATTTCATTTCATTGAATCAGTAAGACAGATATTATTTGACAACCAAAGAAAATTAATTAATGAAATATTATTAAATAAAAAGCTTTAAGGTAACACCGTATATTGACTATTTTTTATTCATATATGTGATGACGTAATTTAATTCAATTCTTTATGTATTAATTCCATATATATTAATGCTGGACGTACACGGTGAGCAATGCTAATTAAATTCAATTATTGATAACAAAATAAGGTAAATAAGGATTGTTCCATCTGTTGACATTTTTAACGTTTACATTTACCTGTTTTGAATATAATCATATCCTGCAATAATTTGTAATAATTATATTATAATTAAATTAATTATGTAGATATTTTTGATGATAAGAAGATTTGAAGTTTAAAACATTATATAAATTTTGTAATGCACAAGAAATAGTTTTATATGAATATCTGCACAAAAACTTTTCATTACTATAACAAGAATAAAGATTATATTTGTTATAAGTTTATGGTTTAGTTTGCAACAGATTAATTTCTTTGGTTTCATTAACTTATTTGTGTCAAAACAATCATTTTTGAACCAGTGATTGGCTTAATTATTTAGTTGCTTAACTTTAGTACACTGAAATTGTTTACACAGCATGAATACATAAAATAATTTCTTTTCATATTGTGTACATTCTTCGTAAAATGATGTTGAATTATCTAATAGTGATATATTATGCGTATAAATGTTTATGGTAAAAAGGTAATTTGAAAATCGTTTTCTAGGTACCATTTCACGTACTGAAACCATATCCCGTTTACGTGGAGAAGAAATTTCCTATTACAATTGCAAAGCCTTACGTCGTTCATGTTCCTATATATAAGCACGTTTATCATCATTCTGGTGGAAAACATTGGCATTAACAGTTGTAGTGCATTAGGTTCGCAATCAATATGTGATACAACGAATTTTAACATCTTTAAAGCAATTTAAGCAAAATCAGCTACTGTTATTTATTACATCAATCTAGCTTTGTTATTGTTGTAATGTAAATATTTGACTTCTATTAACGTATCTTAATGGCAAAGGTTTACTTCGTCTTAAAAAAATACTTAACAATGCAATTACAATAATTCGTAGGTTAGTTATTAATAATAAAATATATTTATGTACATGTTTGTAATTTTATACTTTTGTACAATAAAAGATATATGAAAAAGTGTAAATAAATAATATTATTTAGAAATCAGCGACTCAGAATAAAAAAAAATGAACATTTTAATATATTAAAATCCTATAGGAAATGCAGATACAGACGATAAATTTTATTAAAGGAAAAGTAACAATTTCATTCATTCATATTTATTTTAAAGGTTCATTGATCAGTGATATTAATGTAAAGTGCCTTGTCAATATAGTTCAAAAGTCCTTTATAGTTAGGCAACACAATTGTTAAATATTTTATTGTCTTTATATGTCAAGATAAATTTAATAATATACATTTTTCATAAAAATGTATAAAAGCTTTTCAAGTTTTTATTTTCATTTTAATTTTGTAACTAAACTACCGAAACATATTGTCAAATTTATAATTATATTTAGTTTAATAATTTTTTGCTCAATTTAATGAACATAATTGTTTTCTTACACTATTTAGCTAGTCTAAAGTCAATGCACTCTGACAGAAGAATGGCTGGCAAGACAGTATTCAGTCTGTTTTGCAGAATAATTAACGATCGCTAAAATATCTAGATTAAACCTGGGAAAAGACCATGACCTAGCCTTTTCCCAAATTACTCATCACCCTCTATCCAGACTTTTTCGCTAGATCGTTTCCGCATTCCTGCCAGACTGTTTTTTCCACGCGAGTATATATGCAGTTTATGCAAACTATGATTCCATTCTTCTTTTGTACATATTACAAGTTAATTAGCATTGATAAAAAATGATACAAAGTATTATAATCATATTTTTTCTAAATGTTTTATTCCTTCTTTCAGTTTTCACAAATCTATACTTTGTTTAATAAATATCTCATGCAAAAAATGAAAAAATTGAGAAATAGACCGACATTAATACATTACATTGGAAACTCTAAAGATCAATATTTGTTTATTTTTTCGCGTTAATGTAACATTTTAAGGTTATGTTATCCAATGTTACCTTGCTAACATTAAATCTATTATCTCTGATAGCCAGCAATTTTGTAAGCGATTTACATACAATTTACGTAAATTGAACACTGCCTTGTGCAAATTTATGTACATAAATTACATGTATTAAAACTTATTTTTGCAAAATGTAAATAGCAACGTAATTTTTAAATTAACACTACATTCTAAATTTTAATGAATCGTACATATTATTTTAAATCATTTCACTTATATGCCTGTTGTAAACTACAAATAAGTATGTATATTATTCTAATCATTCATCTCAATGACGTTCAATAATATCATTAGTAAATGTTGTACAACATATCTTAGATGTATTAGATATAACATATCAGATGCTAATTATCTTAAATTGTTGTAATATGACACATCACATTAGTAGACAGAATACCACGTTCTTTTACGAATTTGCTTTCCTAGGAAAATTTATCGAATTTAAGCATAGCTTTAAAATGTTCTATCCCTGTATTATCTGTCATCAATCATTCTTTTAAAGAATTCAGTACGAGTAATGTATTCAATTGAATGTTTTAAATTACACGTAATAACTATAATGAAATAAAAGAAAAACATTATAGGGATACCTAGTGTCTTCTGCTCGAAGATAATAATTAAATATTTTTCCACTTCTGTAACTTTCATATTCTTGAGCGTAAACAACTGATATTTTTCATATGGACTTTTTTGGATGAAAAAGCATTTGAAAAAAAATTGGAGTTGCAATATTCACTTTCACTTAAGAAAGGTACCTTTGTAAATGTAATATCTTAAGTATATGTATTGCCTTTCTATATGATAATAATGGTACAATACCTAATTGTGATTGCAAAGTGCTTTATTCATAACAAATAAGGTGCACGTACAATTCATAAATTCAGCAACTCATGGCCTGTTTCATTTTATTGCATGATTTTCAGTCAAGTAAGTACACATTACAAATTTAATACGAGAACCTTTAATAATTTCCTATGTTTGGTCGTGTCATTGACATTAGTATTAATTTAAAATTTATGAATGAAACTCACGTTTCTTACATCTTTGTATCAAACAAACTTTACTTCCTATAATTTTTACGAACTGTTACGCAATAAAATTACCTTGTTCATAGCGAATGAAAAAAAGTGTATATTAATATAAACATAAAAATATTAAAAATATACCATCAACCATGCGGAATTACCATTAAATCGATATTTTATTTGCTTTCCTTTAATTTCCTTATTTGAAGATATTAAAGCAAGAAACGGTGGCTCTTAATTAAAACCACAATAAGAAAAATAGTAAAAGTATATCCAAAGTCTTTTTTTATCACTTTCTCTGTTAATACGTGTTACTTGATGCAAAAAAAAAAATTAAATAACGTTACAAATATGTGGATGAATAATTAAATCGCCATCATTTTGTATAGCGATAAAAAAATCAACAAGTTTGTGCGCACTTCCGATGCCGTGCATTTTTCTCCACTCGTGCGCGCCTGATGAAATAATTTGCGGGTGTTATTCGCGGCAATTATAGAAACTTACCACATGAGTTAATCTTTTGCGTTAATCAAAAATTACACAAATAAAATCGCGCGCCGCATGGATGTGCAATCGAGTTTTTCATTTCCGCGACTCGCGGATACGTTTGGTTCTACTTGATCTCTCATATTGGCTATTCTACGTGATCTCAATTTACTATAATAAGGATTGGCTTTAGCATATGTCTCGATATGCCTGTGTGCGCAAAACCACTTTTACCCGCGATGTACTTTCACTGTTCTGGTTGAAGATGCGAATAGAATGAAGATCAATTCTGGTCGCCAGAGAGTAATAGATACATCAACGCTACGTATCAAGTTGCCATCAATATCGCGCAGATAAGTTATATTTTTCTTGCGCCTTTTGCCGGAAACTCCGTGCTTGAGCATTTCGCGCTTACTCCGAGATAATTTGCATATCACCTGGAATTAAATTCGAATATTTTTAATTATCATTTTGCACTTTGTTGAAAGGCAAAAGAAAGACTTGGCTTAATGGAAAAATCTCGATTAATAGAAAGGGAAAATATATTGGGGACCGACCGTCGTGGCCGGGAAAACCGCGGCTGAATGGCGTCGAAATTTTGCGTCGCTGGTAAAACGCATTTGCAACAAAAATGATGAGGTAATCACATTTTTTTCGCCTGCGGAAGACGTCCGCGGAAATATATTGGTCTTTTTTCTTCGAATGAAAATGATAAATTTCTCGAACGCGAACGGTTTTATACGGAAGTGATCTGTAACAATGATTTATTGATCCGCGCGGTCAGTAAAACATTCGATTAATTATAAATCAATGATGTTGTTGTTATTGAAAATTGTATCGAGTTGAAAGTCGCGCAAGAAAAGGCTATTGTGCTGCTATTTGTACCGCGACATTAGGAATTAATAGTTTCTTACTGACCGAGAATCGGGTTTATAATATGACGATTCATAAATGCAAAACATTTACCAGCGCGATTGCATGGGCTCGCGGATAGAGATAGACTGCGGGCGTCAAAGCTGCGAAAAGAAGGGAGAAAGTGGTGCTGGTATATAAGCACTTGGCCATGACTTTGAAAGTATCAAAGAGACAGGGGATCGTTCTACGGTCAAGTCGTGGTGTTCGTAATCATTGTTCATGTGCAACTACAGTTTTTATTGGTTTTCTTCAGTAATTGAATCATGAAGACACTTGTAAGTAATATCCCAGATCGCAAAACATTTTTCTCCGACGGTTTAATTTTTCAATTCTCAATTCTTGGCTTATAAGAAACGCCAAACGAGGGAATAAAAGTAATGAGTCATAACTTTTTAGCATTTTGATCTCATAGAAAGCATTTGCCGGGGGACTTTTTGCCGTGAAATGAAACATTTTTCAATTCATTATTGAAGATAATTTTTGTACGCATTCATAAGACTTTTAAATACTTCCAGTGTTAACGGCTTTAATTAAGCTTCGGCGCAACCTCATTTGAATTTAAATCATATTTATAATTCGACTTTAATTAATGAATGCAAATACGATGCGAGAATAATTAACGCACAATTTCGAAAGATCGATCGATCCCATTGGTGAATAAAGATCGTGCTTCTTGATGTTTAGGTAATTGCCACTTTGGTGGCTACGGTTTGCGCAAGTTACGAAGAAGGGCATCATGGAGCAACATATCACGAAACACAAAAACCGGTGGAAATTCCAATTTATAAGAAATACGCTATACCAATTCCCCACCCTATACCGGTAGCGGTCCCACACCATATCAAAGTACCTATACCACAACCTTATCAAGTGCCGGTACCAGTTCCGCATCCGGTCCCTGTGGAAGTAGTTAAGCACGTCGAAATACCCGTAGAAAAGCCAGAGCCTTACGTAGTCGAAAAGAAGGTAACTGCACTGTTCAGTTTGTAAAAATTGAGGGAAGAAGTTGTACTGCTTGTATTAACGTTTGATCGAGTCAAAAAGTGTGTAAACTTGTTATAGAAGAATAACATTTTATTGGTGCTTATTTAAGGTTATTTATTGACCTTTGTACTAATTTCATTTTAAATATTCCACTTGTCAAGCGTCAGAATAGAATTTTAATTTTCATTAAATATTTAAAATAAAATTTCATTACATATATTAGGTATAATATATATATATATATATATATTTAGAGTAAAAGGATTTGGTAAGTTTAATTCCTTTTTTAGACATTTGTTAATTTGTACAAAAATAATATTAATAAGTTAATAGTAATATACAAACTAATAAATATTAATAAATATTTGCCAAATAAATTTTTATATGGTAACATAGTAAAATCTATCATATTATGATTGTGCTTCAATTAAAAACAAATAATTAAACATTTTATAAATAATTTCTGTATAAAACTGATGTTAATTAATGTTCTGAAATTTCAGGTTCCTTACGTTGTGGAGAAACCATACGCTGTGACAGTAGAAAAGCATTTTCCAGTACCAATTCCAAAACCATATCCAGTTCATGTACCCGTCTACAAACACGTCTTTCACCATCAAAGCAAACACGGCTGGAAACATTAATAATAACTCTCATTATCTTACAAGTGAGTGATTCATTGTAAAATGTGGATGAACTGCCAAATATCGTTGCGTTTGTAATTAGTATTGCTTTAGTTATAGATTTAATTTATGTATATACGATTATGTTAATAAAGATTTTTGTATAAAAAACAAAAATTTTTCTTTAAAGACGACTTTTTTAGATTATAAGTAATATAATGTAAAGTTCAAGAAATGTTTATAGTACACTCAGAAAAAAAATATACTTACTTTAAGAAAACTGTACAAAGAAAATTGTCCTATTAATACTAATAGAAAATCAATTAAAAATAAGAATATTCAGTTAGTATACAATAAATTTAAGTTTTTATATTAAAAGGAAATTAATTTAATGATAAATCTTATCTCAGATAATACTAATGAGATTTCTGTTTATTATAAGAATATGTCTATTTGTAAATATATAAGCCAAGTTCAGCTGTCATCGTCGCAGTATTGTTTCGACCTGTGTTCCATTCGTATTAAATTAGTTACGTTCGCGCAGTGTTGTTTAATTAATTATATTGTGTTTGCAAATTTCAAGATAAATTAGTGCTACGAACAATTTAAAATATACATATTTTCATCTGTAGTGTGGGTAAGTACATATTTATATATACTGCATGCAATTGTTAGGTTAAATTTGTATCATCTGTTGAATATTCTTAAACTAAAACTATTTTTATTCTTTTCTTGAAAAAAAATCCATTTAATATAAATGGAATTATTCTTTAGATAAATATATGCTTTATAAGAATTATTTATTCTTATTATAAATAGAATTTCGTTTTGTCCACATAATGAATGAAAATCCTATTTAATATAAGAATATTCTATTACTCTTAAATAGACGGTTTTGTGAGTGTAAAATTGATTTATTGAATCACAAGTGAAGTTGATTATTAATTTAATATATAATCAATCATTATATAAAAAATTATTCTTAAAATTGTAATTAGTACATAACTGGAAATACAACTGAATGAATCAAGAATTCACATAAAAATATGGATAAAATTGTAATATACTGTAATATTAAAAGCTCTTAAATTTTAAAGCTTGAGAACATAAAAATTGGCGTATGCAAAATTCAACCATACTTTTGTTAGAATCATACATGAACCAAATTTAAACTTTTACTATTTCATTGAAAATGTTTTATATAACTCCTGACCCATAATTGGTAATCTTGAAAAAATCTAATATTCTATTTGAGTAAATATAACTTATTGCAACACATCGAACGAGTAAACATTATTTATTATCGAAGAAAGTAATCTATAATAAAACCATTATTGAGTTCATAGTGCATTTCCTAAAATGCATGTAGTTTATCACAGTTACCATCAAGTATCAAAGTAATACTCTTAGTTGATCGTATATATGAAAAATTTATGTTTTTATTATCAATTTTCTGCCACATAAAATGCAACCAAAATCGATGCAATATCTAACGTACTGAATCTCATTTGAAAAACTTGCGCTGAATAAAATGAACCTGAAGGATAGGGGATTTTACTAAGGGAGATTATATTTTTTCTTTATGCATTTTCTTTGGTTAAGCATAATTTGTGGTACGTGGAATGTAAAGTTCGACAACACGTTATATAACGTGATGCACTGAATAGAGAAACATGTATTTGACGGGTCTAATTCGGCATAATATGTTCTATGTGGTACTCGCAGTTTACACATGTTCAAAGCATATAATCTTGGTTAATATTCATTGATATAGTTTAATACTCAGAGCATCGCTCTACTATTCGCGTACGTTCACGAAAGTAAAGATGAAAAATTGTTACATAAAATTACTACAATTTTAATTATAATAATTTAAGTACACTTTGTTTTCAAAAAAAAAAAAAAAAATTATATTTTCAATACACTTGAAATTTTTAATTTGATTAAATTGTGTCGTTTAATATACATCCCTAGTACCTACACTCTTACATTAATTATGATTAAAATGTGTAACACGAATTTAACTTGAATTATATGTTATTTTGAATTCAAATATTCCGCATTTATTAAATATCAAGGTAGGTTAATAATCACTTTGCAAAATGTATAACGCTTATATGTTATAGGTTCGGAGTTTAGGTTAAAGCTTACGTTAGATTAAAATAGATTAGTCAAAATGCAGGAAAAAATTTAGGGAAAAGTTAGTTTACCAAAAGTTACATTTAAATTTAGGGCAGATTAACTTCTCTTTTATAATCCCTTGTATGTGCGTTAACTATCCTCCCAGACTTTGATTATTAAAACATTACATTTGACCATTATTAAATAACGACATACGATAATCATATACGAATACTTTGACTACGAATCTCGCATTGGATAATTAATGATAATTATGTGACTGAAGTTTCTAATGTTATTCTAACGAATTTCACAAAATTTTGAAAATTAAGAATAACGACCAAAAAAACTTCGTAAGCGTTTATAAATACATATAAACGACTATTCTGTATGAGTTCCTCTAATTAGCAGCCAATTTTGGTATGTCAACGGGAAAAAGGAAAAAGTTATGTAATGTGGCACGAGTACAATAACCGGAAATGAGGTTATAGGGCAAAAAAAAGTCCTTTGCCCCTGGTAATTGATACCTTTGACTATACCTACTGGTTCTATTGAATTTCGTATAATTTACACCCAATTTTGATTTGTCAACGAATAATAGTAAAAAAGTTATATATTGTAGTATGAGAACAGTAACCGGGCATGACGTTTAAGGGCACAAAACCGTCCTTTGCCACACGTTATTGAAACTTTTGACTACGCCTACATGTTCTGCATCATTTCGTCTAATTGACAGGCAATTTTGGTTTGTTCTCGGAAATAAGAAAAAAGTTAGATATTGTAGAATGATCCCTGTAATCTCAACTATCTCACTCAACTTTAATCTTCGGTCACTTAACACCATATCATGGATTTTATTGATCATTTCTGGCGTAGTCACCTCTTCAGGGCGTCCTGAGCGCGGTTCATCATTTGTTGATGTACGACCACATTTAAATTCATTTAACCAGTTATAAATTGTTGCAAGTGAAGGAGCAGATGTGGCGTGAACTAAATCCAACTCATTTTTTATTTCCTTTGCTGTTAAGCCTTTTATATGAAAATCTTTAGTAACATATCTAAACTTAATTTTTCCCATTCTTATGAACAAACAAACGTTTCTTTATTTCAGTGCACGAGTTTTTTTATGACTATATATATGTAGTGACATAATTTTTATGAGATTTTAACCTATTTTTGACCATAAGTTAGATTATGACTAATCTTAACTTCGCTAAATTGAAATTATGACGTCAAAATTTTTGAAAAATGTTCACTAGGACGTTAGGTGCATTCAACGAAACTTTTTATGCTGATTCGAATGGTATGACATGAACAAGAACATTCATGTCGGTTCGGGGAAAGAGCGATCGCGACAACGGAAAACCGCGATTTGTAAACATAGCGACTCTCCGAGGTCCGTGCCGCGAGATACCGTTGTGGTTCAACACCAGAATTCGTGAAGATACGCATGAACCACCGTTCCCGCAACGGCCAATCAGCGCCGTGAACCGCTTGACCAGGGAACTGACACTACAATATCTAACTTTTTTTCTTATTTCCGTTGTCCAACCAAAATTGGCTGTCAATTATACGAAATGCTATAAAACCAGTGGGTATAGTCAATGGTATCAATTATCAGGGGCAAAGTACTTTTTTTGCCCTATAACCTCATTTCCGGCTATTGTACTCATGCCACATTACATAACTTTGTCCTTTTTCCCGTTGATATATCGAAATTGGCTGTTAATTAGAGGAACTCGTAGAGAATTGTCGTTTATATGTATTTATAAACACTTACGAATTGTTTTTGGTCGTTATTCTTAATTTTCAAAATTTAGTGAAATTCGTTAGAATAACGTTAGAAACTTCAGTCACATTGATAATTGTATATGGTATGTAATTATATAATCGATGCCGAATTAATTCCTTTTATGATTATCTCCCGCCATTACCGTTACTCGCTGAGATATAAGATTCAAGCGCATTTAAGAAATAGAAATGCGAAGCGAATGTCAAATGCGCGCGCTAATTTTGCAAAGCACGTCCGTCGTGGTTGCACCACTAATCTTTCGTTGTTGGGCAATGCCGGCAACTATTTGAAAGACAGGACTGGTCCCATGCCCTCGGTAAACGATTAAGGCACGATAGACATTTATTTAGAAAAATATCTGGGCGCGTCTATTACATCACAGACCGAGCAACTTTTTGCGCCGGTTAAGGGAATTTCATTAAGCATCGTTTAACAAGAATCGGCATCAGCTAACGAGTGACAAAGTGGAGCAAAAGTTTATAAAATCTCGAGATTTGTTTGGCGCGCTCCCAGTTGTGCCCGATCATCGGGTAACTTCGTTCGATAACAATTTTTTTTCATTATGGTTATCGCAATTGTAAGTAAACGTGCCAGGAATTGTGATTTTTCTAATCTTACGCAAAATAAGAGATTCCTTTCTGAAACCTTTTACCGGATAAATTGCAGAGAAAATTTTAATATTATTATCTAGAATTAGATGGTCCGGTAGGAAATTGAAAAATCCGAAAGTAGTGCGGAAAATTTTATTGCGTACCGGATATAATTTTTAAATTTGTAATCCACTATCCGACTCAGTGAGAGCTAATTGGACAAAATCTGTACCGTACGTAATTATTTACGATAATCATGTTCGGCTTCGCGTTACGTCTATGATTACAACATATTTTCGCAGTTCCATTTGGCCAATCAACATCGGACTTCACATTAGAATCTCAATTGTCACTTTTAGATATTTTTATGGAAATTAATTTAAAACATTTATTATTAGTCGATAAACTACTGCATTTTGTAGTAGTATTAATTATACAATTTTCTCTGTCAATCTCTTATAATGCATTAATTATAAAGAATATTCCTATAGATTTAAATTAACATATCCTTTTTTTTATGAAGAATAATATTAGCGTTACTCGTCACTATTTTTTATACTTTATTTCATCCTAAAATTACATTAAATCACTTGCATTATATATTCAACTTTAAAGTATTCGTTACATTAATAGCTCATTGTAAAAGTACTTCATGCAATTTGTTTGCTTTTAATTTATATACCATAAAAACCATTTATTCGATGAAAATTTTTCAGTGCATTAATGATCTGATCAAATATTCGAATGTTAAAATTATTTATGCTAGTAAAAAATGATTATGTAAAATATTACATAATAATTAATAAACGTAATTTTTCTTTAATGCAATTTTATAAGTATTACTTTCAATGAATATGTAGAAATTTTATTATACAAATCTTTGAGAGTAAATTATTCTATTCATTTATGACTGAGTTAAAAGCTCATGAATTCAGGAATTCAGAAATACTGTCATTTTATATTAAATTGTTATTAATTTATCTCCAATTATTCTGAGTACCATTTTACAATAGTACAATTTTGTCATTTACAATGTAGATAAGGGTATATGTTTATTTAAATTTGTACAGTAGCACGAGTAATATACATTAAATTATTTATTTATAATTTTATAGAGTTATATAATTATATGATGAATAATTATTACATATGCACGTTTGAATTATTATATATTTTATAATAATTGACAGCTTCATCATTAAAATCACAAAAAACACGGTATCAACCTTTCGATTCATTTTCACTAAGAAAAAAATTACGTAAATTACACCGCTATAGCTCATCTTCTTTATCTAAGATTTACTTTACTTTGTTTCGAAGTAACGTTTCGGTATGTTCCACTGGCTTTATTGTCTTTTATTGGAAGGAGTATAAAATGTAAGAAAGAAGTTTACGTTCAGCTAAATCAAAATCTAATCTAAGAAATACACTTCTGTAACTTCACCAAAGAAAAACTTCTATTGTAAGAATTTTAGAATTGCAGAATTTATACGCTAGACGTGAGAAATCATTGAGAACGATAAGGTTTTTCGACATAAAAACTGTTGTCTTTATAAACAAAATAATAAATTCTTATCTTAACAAAACGTTAATTATCCTATTTCATGGCATGTATTTAATTAAGCTATCGTAATTGTTAAAAATAAAACTTTTAATCGAACTAAAAGACATTAACGGTAGACAAAATTGAAGCTTCAATTTTACAATATATATTCTTATAATATCCGCAGGTATTGTGCTTACTATGTATCACGAGTGTCCTGTCGGACAGCTCGATGAGCATGAACACGATAAAAGAAATGTCTTCGGACAAAATGCCGATGATGGATACGGCGATCTCAAAAGAGAAAAGGTACCTAAGTCACCATCACGATGGATTACCGTGTCCGCCGTTCTATCCGCATTTGAGCCATCATCCCCCGCCAGTAACCATCGTGAAGCCAGTGCAAACCAAAACGATCGTATCCCCCATAAGTTACCACATGCCAACCTACGCCCATCAACCTGTTCAAAAATGGCAACCGGTGCACCAACCAGTATGGCAACCCATGCACCAACCATGGCGACCCATGTTCCAACCCTGGCAACCAGCACATCAGCCTTGGCAGCCTATGCATCAGCAAATCTGGCAGCCCAAGGTCGTGGTGCAGAAGCCCGTATTTTCTTACGCTCCGATGTACCATCATCAGCCAAGTCACCCGGTGCAACCTCACTGGTCCCAAAACGCGGTGAAAATTCAGCAACCAGTGTATCATAAGCCGTTGGTCCTGCTGAAGCCATGCACGCCGATGCCTTGTAAACCGACAATGCCGCCTTATCAGTATCACAAATCGGAAATTAAGTACGTACAACCGCAACCCCAGGTGTCTTACATCAAAGTATCGCAACCGCAGCCAATAATCCATCCGATGCCTGTGTACTTGCCGCCTTCGCCTCCGGTTCACGTGCATAAGTTCTCGCACGGCATTAAGGAAATTTGTACGAAATAGATCCGCGAGATTAGATCCTCTGATGAGAGTGTGACGTAATTACGACACGTGTGTCCGGGATCTCAAAACGTTTTGGGGATCGATGTTTTCGTCTTTCGTTATTATGTTGCGAGTATCGGGTTACCTCGCAAGCACGCGCAAACATACGTTTCTGTAATTTATGATTACTGTATTTATAGCGAGATATGATAATAAACGTTGCATTATTCTTAGAATCAAGAATTTTTATTTTTACCTGCTTACATGAACAAATATCCTGATAGAATATTCATTTATTTGTAGCATTCCTAATTTGATTTTGGTATTTTTAATATTTGGTATAATAAATTTTAAATAAAATAGTTTAAGAACATTTTATTTTGAAAAGAAGCGTCGAATTTGAAATACGCAATTATTTTGTTTTCATTGATTTCATTGAATGCTGAAACATTTAAATAATAGATTCCTTTCGTGACCTTGAATAGCGTAGAAAATTTTCGGCACATTTTATAAATATTTTAAACGTATCAAAGAAATATTCTTCATAATGGCGTCGTATACGATTGTGACGTAACACCATCGACTGACATATTAGTTTAATATCATTTCAAACTGTCATGCAAATAAAGCAACAATATATTACACAAGACGACAATGAAGTGAACAATTTCGCACTTTTGACGTCGCGCGAAAGTTTCACACAAAGTGTTTCTCATGTGTAATGTTATATGGAGACTATATCTCCGCGCGAGTACCTATGGTAAAATACGATTGTAAACATCCGGCCATAGTACGATAAGTTCTCATGATATTTCGACATTGGCGTTCTTTTGTATATAAGATGCGATGATGAGAAGATCACTTTTCAGTTCAACTTGGGAAGGTAAAGAAAGATGAAAAAAATCATGATGAGGCTTCTAGTGAGTGTTTACTATCACTGTAGTTTGAAGTATATTAGTGATAACTTATCGACTGTCAGTGAAGTTTAGATTTGTGATGAATATTGATTAATTAATAATCAAGTGAAATTGCATATTATAAATGTTTTATATTATTTAAGTGTTTCATGAAAGTTAATTACAGTGAAGGAAGTACACGTCATATCAGTGATCACGTTTTTAATCATACTCGTATCCTAATTATAATCATATTTCATTATTCATTCTTATTTTTTAGAGATGGTTGAATGATTTCCTCAATTTGTTTCATTTTCATACTTTTTCTTATACACTATGTTTCAGCTTTCGCAAAATACAAATTCAATTGGTTTTAAAGTTAGATTTCTTAATAATTTAATTAAAAAGGAAATTTAATTATTCAATTGACATACGTGTGCATATAAATAATGAACTAAATATTTAAAATAACTGTCAATATTAATTGAGGTCGTCAATTCAACATCATCAGAACCTAGGTCCTTGTTACGAAATCTATAGAAACAGTTTTGCCCTAGTTCACGTGCATTATGCATTCATAAATTTCTAATCAGTTTGTGAAGTTAAGAATATCAAATAAACAATGTGCGTTTATATTATACTAGCATGAGAAAAATTAAGAAAGTTACGTATAATGAAAAATTACGAAATCAATAATTGTTTGAAATATAACGATTCTTCGTTCTTGTTTGAAATGTTATATAGTACTGTTTCATTGAGAAGCAATATATACTTCTTTAACTCTACTCGTATGTTTATTAAAATTAATTTTATATAATAAGAATTTCTATTAGACTATAATTGTCTTAGCAAGAATTAGAATATAAGTTATCTTAGATACTTATATAAGAATATAATTTACCTACAGCAAAAGAAATTCACTTTTTTCTATATAGCAAACGAAAACAAATATTTCATATAAGGTACTTTTTATATAGACAATGAATAATGAGTTTTAATTCGATTTCACACATATTTGTACTTTGTCTCCCTTTTTTTATTGATAATGAAATCTTCGCGTTTAATAATACCCTCAGTTACGATTTCATGAAATCAATTATCGTTACATGAAACTACATGATTTACAATAAACACTTAAAACGTTTTAGCTTTACCTCGCTATTGTGTGCTCTGAAGCGAGAAGAATACCTAGAGGTTTAGAGTATGATTTATTTCCGAACTTCAGAACAGTATATCATGGTCATGGAGCAATTAGTTATCAAAATGTTGATATCGAGAATCACGGTTCCGTACCAATACCTACACAATCAAAACATATTCACACTCTGGAACATTTAACGGATTACGAAGATTCAGGTATAAGCCTTTGCTTCGATTAAAGATGATCTCGTTTAATAAATTTAATTATTGGCAATGAACAATGCAATTTATTAAAAATTCAAATACTTCAGTGGAAATAAAACGTTTAAAATTATTACCCCATTTATATTCCAATTCAACTACACGGTTATTAAATTTAATACTTATTATTATTATTATTTCATGCCGGAAATAGTTGCAGCTTCTTAGTTCTAAATACGATATTACTTCAGTTAATTCCACGCGAATGCACTTATACGTATATGTAAATCTTACTGACGTTGAATTAAGCAAATATTATATTTGTAGACGAACGAAGGTTCGTATTTGAACTTTGCACAAATAAATAAGAATTACAATTAATTATATTCGATGTGATTTTAAAAGACAAATTAATTTATATAATAAAATAAATAATTTATAAGATAATTTGTGCAGTAAAATAACACCACATGAGTAATTTGATGAAAGTATAGCGTTATTAGTTAGACATATTTATTAAAACACTCAACCAATTCTTTCTAGAAGATTACAATGTTTTTATAGTTTACTCATTTAAATTTTGCACTAAAAAATTTGTCTGTAAACTTTTTACACGTGCATTCTTCTTTAATTACTAACAATAAGTATGTTAATATGTAAACTACCATAAATACGATAAATGCATGTTCCCTATTATAAACTGATAACATGTTATTAAATTATAATAAAGTAATAGATAATGATAATTCATATATCATGCACTCACAAAACTGTCTATTTAAGAGTAATAGAATATTCTTATATTAAATAGGATTTCCATTTATTATATGGACAAAACGAAAATATATTTATAATAAGAATAAATAATTCTTATAAAGCATATATTTATCTAAAGAACAATTCCATTTATATTAAATGGATTTTTTTTCAAGAAAAGAATAAAAATAGATTTAGTTTAAGAATATTCAACAGATGATACAAATTTAACCTAACAATTGCATGCAGTATATATAAATATGTACTTACCCACACTACAGATGAAAATATGTATATTTTAAATTGTTCGTAGCACTAAT
>JABFPN010001262.1:0-31111 GCA_022817305.1 Leptoteleia sp. ZL-2020
AGCTAAAAACTAATACTATTTTAACATGAATGTAGATAGCATGAAAAATTTTGGTATTTTAGCAAAGAAATATGTTGGCACAATAGTTACATGAACTTCATGTTGAGGAACCATCAATTGATGCTAAATTAACATGGCATTTCTCTCGGTGTACCATTACATGGTAAAATGTCTAAAAAATCTATAATTATACCATTGAAGATTAATGGCGTACAATTTTTAAGACTGAATTTATCTTGTAATTTAAATATATATATGTATTTAATACAATATTGACATGTATCATCAATAATGAATGTATTATAGCGAAGAATAGATTTCACGTTTCAATTGAACAATATTAATGCATAAAATTATACACTCTACAAGTGAAATATTGATAGTAGTATATTCATTTTATCTGTAAAATTAACCGTTATAATCTATAATTACCGCATCATATATCTATGATGCTGCGATTATTATAATGATAAGTAAGAAAAAGTTAGTTGAATTATTGTACCACTTAAATTTAATTACGATGGTTACACGAAAATTATACAATAATATTTTATTTTGATCTCGTTTTTCTCTCAGTACACTTGTAAAAATGAAACGTATGTGGTCATATATGGTCGATATATGGCAATAATTGATTTTCATATAAGGAACTTGATTTCGATATAAAAGCATATATGGTTAGAATATTATATCAATTATTGCCATATATCGACCATGTATGACCTAAGGAAAAACATATACGATGTCCATATATGAATTTTGGATTTCCTTATATGATATTGTTAAAATGTATATAGATAACATATGGACCAATTTTAGTAGGGTATAATACTATGCTTAAATACGTAACTTTATTTATAATATTGAATTCGGTTTTGTTTTGAGATTACTTTGTTTTCCGGAATCGCCAAAAGGTCACTGGAAATTCTCGAAATTAGACTTTAATCAATATTGCGTTTATCGACATTTGTAAACAATACATTAGTAGCAATAGCGTTACTCCTCGACCATAACCGTAAGTTTTGGCACAGTACGCGATATTATGCTTTTCGTTGGCGACGTGAAGTCTGCACCGAACTCGTGCCACCATTGCTTACTATTCATTTCACATGTATGTATAAAATGCCGGAACTTAATACTAGTGAACATGTGTTGATAGCCTGACTTTTATTATCGACAAAAGTCTTTTTCGATATTTCATTACCGAAAAAAAAAAATATTTTTTAATTTCGAAAGGAAAGGCATTTCACTTGCCAAGAGCAATCGCGTATATTAGAGGAAATTTCTTTTACATAATCATTATTATATAGAAAATTTATAACATTATTTTATCATTACAAAATATGCTAATTAAAAAGTCCTTTAATCAATAATTTTGTTTAAGTCTTTTAATTAAGGTAAAATTTCACTTAAATGAAAGCTAAGAAAGAAGGAAAGCTAATACCTACACTGAGAGAAATATATGAGTATATTTTCTAAGTGTTTTCGTAAAGTTGTGATATATTATCTTTCTTTTAAATAAATACTAATATTATTTCATATATTACGAATTCATATATTACGAATTACCAAGATCTTGGTAATTAATAATGAAAAATTCGTAATATATGAAATAATATTAGTATTTATTTAAAAGAAAGATAATATATCACAACTTTACGAAAACACTTAGTAAAATATACTCATATATTTCTCTCAGTGTAAGAATAAAATGATATTCATATTTTAAAATCATTTAAATTCCTTCTATTTAAATTTTGAAAACATATTATATGTGAGCGCTTATTTATTTATACCGTTTGTAATCACATATAGTAATTCGTTCGATGGAATAAAGAGAAAAATTATCAAATGGGCACAGTATATATCGAGCCATTAAGACAAATAGTAATTCTAAAAATTATAATTTATATATTGTACGTTAAATTGATAATATTCGATGGCAAAACCTCGGTAAAGTACGCTATTATATTTTCTTTTTTTTGTGTGATTTTTTGATATATTGATATGCAATTGCAGTAAAATAATGTTTAAATTCATTTATAAGATATTTGGAAGCACATTAATTATTTTACTTGCATAAAATTTACTACCACTACTAAGTTAAATTGATGTTGGTCAATTTTTATAATATGTGAAAAATTTAACAGCAAAATATGACAATTTTTAACATTTCTTAACAGGAAGATGAACAAATCGATGAAGATTTAAATGTCCAACTCTTTAACGATATATTTGCCGTGGAAGAAAATGAGGACGAGGAAGAGGATGATTCCGACGAGGAAGAAGATTATTCCGACGACGAAAGTGGCGAACGTCTTAGCCATCCTACTAAAGAAGAAAATCAAAAGAAGACGCGTACAAGCATCTTTGAAGTTTATGAGCCAAGTGAACTTAAACGAGGCCATTTTACAGACTTGGATAATGAAATACGGAATGCTGACATGCCCGAACGTATGACTTTACGTTCCATACCTGTAACCCCGGTGAATGAAAATTCAAACGAACTTGACGAGGAAGCTGAATGGATTTACAAACAAGCATTCTGCAAAGCTACCATTTCAATTCAAGACTCGCATTTTAACGAAGGGGCTAAGGAATGGTCGCGTAAAGGTCCGCAAACGATTGGCAAGATAAAGAACGCATTGGATTTCATGCGCAATGAGCATTTGGAAGTTCCTTTTATTTCCTTTTATCGTAAAGAGTTTGTCGCTCCTGAATTAAATATCAATGATCTCTGGAAGGTCTTTAAATATGACGCGAAGTGGTGTGAGCTGAAACAGAGAAAGAGAAAACTTGTAAAACTTATTGAGAACATGCGCAATTACCAGTCGGAACAATTAATGAAAGATCCAGATGCGGCTACACCTGATAATGTACGTGTTATTAAAGACGATGACGTAGATCGCTTAAAAAATGTTCAGACAAATGAAGAATAAAATGACGTTTACAATCACTTTAAACTTTACTACAGTCAAGATGTAAGGGTTATGCAAGAAGTGATGAAGAGAAAAAGAGACGAAGAAAAAAGATCATTATCAAATGAGGACGAAATGGAGGTAGATGAATTGCGAGATGAAACTGTGAAACATGCAGTACGTTCTGATAGCTATAGCTTATGTAGAAGGGCTGGATTAGAAGGACTTGCGAAACGTTTCGGTCTCAGTCCTGAACAATTCGCGGAAAATTTACGAGACAATCGTCAACGTCATAAAGTCAACCAGGAACTCAGTGAACCAACTGTGATTGCAAATGAATATCTTAGTAAAATGTTCAATACTCCGGAAGAAGTCTTGGGAGCTGCAAAATACATGGTTGCAATTCAGTTGGCACGCGAACCGCTTGTTCGAAAATGTGTGAGGGAAATGTATGTGGAACGCGCTAAAATATCTGTGAAACCAACGAAGAAAGGAATAAAAGAAATTGATGAACACCATGCAATATATACGATGAAATATCTGAAAGACAAGCCTGTTGGTGATTTAGTTGGGGATCAATTCTTAAAATTGGTGATTGCAGAAAATGACAAATTGATCACTATAGAGCTTAGTGAGACTATTGAAGGTAACACAAATTCAAATTACATTGACGAAATGAAGCGGCTTTATTATCGTGATGAACTTAGCAGGAACGTGCAAAATTGGAATGAGTTGCGCGTCGCAAGTTTAGAGTTTGCCATGAAAAATATAGTCATTCCTGACATGAAGAAAGAATTGAAATCCAATTTAATTGATGAGGCACGGGAGTGTGTAATGAGAGCTTGTCGTCGAAAAATATATAACTGGATTAAAGTTGCACCTTACAGTTGTCATTATCTGAGCTTGGATGATAACAATGATGAATGGAGTACTCAAAAAGGTTTAAGAGTCATGGGAATAGCTTATACTACGGATTACACTCAAGCTTCATTCGCTTGTTTGGTTGCGCCTGATGGTGAGTGCAATGATTACCTCAGACTTCCAAATTTGTTGAGGCGCAAGAACAGTTTCAGAAAACAAGAGAGAATTGCAAAAGAAGCCGACTTACTGGCAATTAAACATTTTATTTCTAACAAGAAACCTCATTTGATTGTCGTCGGTGGTGAATCCAGAGAAGCTCTTAAGATCGTAGAAGATATCAAACAAGTGGTTGCTACTTTAGTGGAAGAAGAAAGTTACCCCAATATTAAGGTTGAAATTTGCGAAAATGAACTGTCTGTAATTTACTCGAATAGCAAGAAATGTGAACAAGAATTTCGTGATTACCCCGTACTGCTCAGACAAGCAATCTCTTTGGCTCGACGAATGCAAGACCCTCTTGTCGAGTTCTCTCAACTTTGCACCGAAGATGAAGAAATTTTGTGTCTAAAATACCATCCTTTGCAAGCAGAATTACAAAAAGAAGAATTATTGGAAAACATTTATTTGGAATTTGTCAATCGCGTTAATGAAGTTGGGGTTGATGCAAATAAATCTGTCCTACAACCATATTCTGGTAATTTATTGCAATTTGTTTGTGGTTTGGGTACGCGTAAAGCGCAAGCGCTAATCAAATTATTGAAACGGACTAATCAACGATTAGAAAATAGAACACAATTAGTTACCAGTTGTCACATGGGGCCAAAAGTTTTTTTAAATTGCGCTGGCTTTATCAAAATTGACCCAAACAGCCTTGGTGACAGTACAGAAGGCTACGTTGAAGTGCTTGATGGTTCAAGAGTCCACCCAGAAACATACGAAATGGCACGGAAGATGGCATTCGATGCTCTAGATTGTGATGACGGAGAAGCAAGTCCCGCAACTGCCCTGGAAGAAATTCTTGAGTCTCCAGGAAGATTAAAGGATTTGGACCTGGATATATTTGCAGAGGAATTAGAACGACATGGATTCGGTAAGAAGCGTACAACTTTGTATGACATACGATCGGAATTAAACTGTCGATACAAGGACTTGCGCGTTCCTTATCAGTCTCCTACTCCAGAAAAACTATTTGACATGCTTACTAAAGAAACTCCAGAAACCTTTTACATTGGCAAGTTGATTATGGCTACAGTTGTCGGTATAAGTTATCAAAAACTTTCGGGTTATCAATTGAATGGAGGAAAAGCTACTGGAATTAAATTGCGCCTTGATAATGGAATATCTGGTTTTATTCACATTAAAAATCTTTCGGACAAACGTGTAGCGAATCCCGCTGACCGTGTGAAAATGGGTCAAATAATTCATTGTAGGATTATAAAAATTGAAGTGAATCATTTTAATGTTGAATGCACCAGCAAGAGCTGTGATTTATCAGATCAGAAGCATGAATGGCGACCACAAAAAGATCCATTCTATGATAATGATTCGGAACAGAAAGATATTAATACGGAAGAAGACGCAAAAAAGATCAAACAACGGCACACTTACGTTAAACGAGTTATTATACATCCTTCTTTTCATAATATTACCTATGTGGACGCTGTGAAATTAATGCAATCTTTAAAGCAAGGTGAAGCCATTGTTAGACCAAGTAGCAAAGGTTCTGACCATTTGACAGTTACTTGGAAAGTGACAGATAATATCTACCAGCATATCGATGTTCGCGAAGAAGGCAAAGCAAATGCTTTTTCTTTGGGAAAAAGACTTTGGATTGGTGCTGAGGAGTTTGAAGATCTCGATGAAATCATTGCTCGGCACATTAATCCAATGGCGGCATATGCTTCCGAGTTGCTTGATTTTAAATATTTCGAAGCCAATGTTGAAGGAATCAGGGACAAAGCTGAAGAAATTATAAAGGCTCGCAAGAAAAAGAATCCTCGTAATATACCATACATTGTATCAGCCACCAAAAGTTATCCTGGCGGATTCATGTTATCTTATCTTCCTGAAACTTGTTGTCGCCACGAATACATCAGTGTTACCACGGAAGGTTTCCGCTTGCGTGGTCGAATGTTTATCAAACTAAGCGAACTTTTCCGCTGGTTTAAGGAGCATTTCAGAGATAGGTCTGCACCAAGTACTCCAGGAGGAGTTATGACCTCGCGCACAACGTACAATACTGGAACTCCTTCCGTTTCATCGGGTATGAATCAAGAAGCTATTCAGAGGGTGGCTCAAAATATTCCAAATCATGTGTTTCACTCATTAACATCATTTTTGATGCCTCCCCAGACGCCACATCAGATGCCACACCAAACAACTCATCAAAATTCACACTATGAATTGTAACCCTTGGATTAAGTAAATATGGAAAGAAATGAATATTGCGTTAGAGTATTAAAGTAAAACTAGTTTTACACTTACATTTTTATACTTATGTAGATATATGTGTATATACAAAAAATATTGTTAAGTATGTTTAGAATTTACTATATGTTGTATAAAGTATTATATTGTATTATGTGTACATCAACTTTATAAAATTTATAAATAAAACTCTTTGACAAGTATATCTTTTTTGTATGATTTTATTGAATTAAACACCCAGCGTACAATTTACCAAAAAAATATTTCTTAATATGTACAATTAAATTTATTTTCTCGCTCGTAATAGCAGTACAAATGAAATGTAATGTTCTCAAGCATTTATGTAGAATCTATGCCATTAAATAAAAAACAAGGATACGAATAATATACAAATTGACTTTTTAATAATTAAATGTTAACTGATGAAATCTTATTGACGTATCAGTCAATTTATTTCAATGATTGCGACGGCCAACAATATATTCCAAACAGTTCCCGAACTACTTATTCTCGAATTGCTAGTGAGGATTAAAATGATGAATTAGTTTGTCATAGATGACATAACCATATCTTCTAATAGTCTCTCGATACTGACATCACCAATAGTGGGTTTGAATAAAAGTTCCTTCAAGGTGTTTCTACAGAGAGCACGGGCAGGTGGCAGTAACAGTAGTAATTGCCCAATTCTCGCTGCACCGCGGTCACTAAGAAGTGCAACTGTCTGTTCTTGTAGTACTAAAATTCTGCCAGCTTCGCACAAACCACGGCTCTCTGAAATAAAAGGCACTATATTTAATTTTTCAAACATTTTCATTGTTGTGCTCATTGAATGTAAAAGTATAAATGTATGAAGATACGGAATTGGAAGCATTATTGAATGATAATTTGTGCCAAACGCAAAAAGAAATTGCTTTTACATTAAGAGTAAATCTGCAAGCAACTTCACATCATTTAAAGTCATTGGGAATTTTTTAATTGATATAAGCTAGTCACCAACATCATTGTTTTCATTCAGTGTTTCCTTTTCTTTATTTTTCAAGTGAATTCGTATTATAAGAAATATTTTAGTGTATTTTGAACTATTACAGAATAACATGGATTGAGTTTTGTTGACGAAAATGGAATTTACCTCCTTTAAATAAAACAATTGCTTTTAGGCAGGCATATTCCGAATGGTCTAATCTCAACACTACACATCTAGTCAATAACTCTTTTAGCCTTCTCGTTTCTTCGATGAGTATTTGTTTTCGATCCGAGGGTATATCTGATGGAATCAAAGTGGCCTCTTCAACAGGAAAATTCCATTGCGCTGCTGTTAGAACAAATAACTCACTCCAAGATTCTTCAATCAATATAGCCTGATCTCTGTAAGATAGCTGTAAAAGGATATACCGGGTATTAGTTTATTAATATCTGAAATTATTTTTTAGATAATATTTTTGTATTACAAAATCTTATAAATGAACTTTTTGTATAGATATGAACATGTTCGAATAAGGTCTAATATTTTACATACGTATCGCATATATGGCACCTATATAAATTTTTTTCATCGGTACATATATCACATATTTTAATTCTAAAATTTATTTCCTTATTTAAATTTATTTTAATAATAATACCTGCAGGAATGATGATATACTTCTAGGCCATTTCACGGCAAGGAACAATAATTTTGCAGCAAATTCATAGACATTTTCCGTTGGTAATAATGAAAATGATGGAATTATACTTTCTGGGAATGAATTGCTCAAAAGTGGAGTATTTAGTCGAAAAGGATTAGTTTGATCTGCAAAAATATTAAAAGTTCTTTGAATTCGTTACAATCTTTTCTTACCCAGTATCCGAAAAACGATGGATTACAATAAACGCATTTTATTCATCTTGTAATATGTTTTTAAATTGTTTGTATATAACGAAAATAAGGTCTACAAAAACATTGTATTATTACAATTAGTAACGATAAAGTCTTCCGTTTATCGTAAAATGTTCAAAAATCTAATACAACTGTTGATTTCTTTTATCGTTTCCTATAGTTTTTTATTGATTTCCATTGTTTTTCGGATACTGGGTAATCTGTAAATTTAACAGAACAGGAAATAATCCTATATTTTATACAATGTTATTTTTGTTGCAATATTAAATATAAATAAATATAACGGTAAATTTATTTCAAGTTACCACTTTTTCGAGATTGATGATCATTAGCAGCAGCAGCAGCTTCTTCGGAACTGGTAACTTCATCTTCTTTGGCAGTTGAAAGTGGTTCCGCTGCTGGTCTCGGTAAAAAGTGAGATGCAGCTTTCAGTCTCAACAGTTCATTTGTTTCTGTTTAAAAAATAATATATTTTTATAAATGTAATGTGACACACACGCAAAGGGTACTGAAATATGTCGTCAGAAACGCAATACTCAATACCTTTAATTTTAATATTATCATTATTGCCTGTGGCTGTAGTAAATATTACATCTATTCTCATCATTTCGCCATTGTTTAAAAACACAAAATTATTTGGATGAACTGATGTAATAACCATGCCACCTATATTAATTTTTGAAAATATTCTCATTCCATGTTTCTTTTCTAAGTCTGTTACAACAGGTACATTGTTATATTTGTAGATTTGAAATATCAATGGAAACCTACATTGCAATGATGGTACGTGATTTGATTGCAATTCATCAATACGCCTCGAAATTTGAGCAATAGGATTAGCACTACTTTTTACAAGTTTTTTTATAAATCCTATACAACTTTCAAAAGCATTATTTCCCTTAAATACAAGCTTTTATGACAAGCAATATTGTCGACGGTTGGATGCCAGTAATGGGCCAAGCAAGATAGCCCACGGTTGGATGCCAGTACTGGGCCAAGCTAGGTACCCGACGGTTGAGCCAAGGTAAAACGGTGTTACATTTCGATGCTGGCCCAAGCTCGGGAGCCGACGGTCCACCGACGGTTGCCGAGCTTGGGCCAGTACTGGGCCGATAGTTTTTTTCTACATGGGATATTGGCGAGCGAAATGACCTTGACGAAACGGGACTCGGCAGGAAATTGATGGACCGGGGAAATAATCTCCTCACAAGTACCTCAAATGTCCTTTTTTTGACGTATCCTCAAATGCACTTTCAATCGCGGGACAAACTTAACGACTAACTGTTTATTTAACTAGAAACTGGAATCGCGAACAAGGCGATGTAACTCGCTCTCGACCTGACGCTTAGGCCGACGAGAGAGAAGGCGCGAGCACGGCGCAATTTTGACACTGTCGCTGGACGAGATTCCGATAGCGAGGACTATCTAGCGACAACTAACTTCGACGGCCGCACGTAAGCGGCGAAAAGGTGATCGCGGAATCAAAACAAAGGACACAAAATAAAGAGATACTAATTCGAATATAATATAATACGGGAAAACATACACGGTGACGAATTGAAAGACAACGCAATATCACATATACAAGGAGGCGCATAGCAACGCCGAACAGACACATTTATGTGATTAAAATTATCTGACTTTTATTATTTCACTGAGAAAAATGCGAATTATGATCAATGCGATATATTAAGTATTGCATCATCTGATTATTAAATTATATTAAGCAAATTAACTTATACAATTTATTTATCAAGATCATAAAGCAATTCTGCTTGTGGAATAGTTATATACATTTCATTATTTTATTCATATAAATGTATAATATATAATTAGAGAAGGGAAAATGATAAATTAAAATTGATTAACAAAATATATTTATTAAAACGTTGATGATCTATAATTACACAATCAGTCTTTTTATCGAATCAAAAATTTACAATACATTTTATAAATAAGAAAATACAATTAGAATATATAAAATATAATTTGAAGAAAAAATATGTTATTTAGTAAACTCATATTTTTATACAATTGAACCTATAAGTAACAACATTTTAGTGACCGGAAATTGTAATCTCTCGAACTCTTTAATATATATTTAAGTTGATAAAAAATGTTTAAAAATGTTAAGCATAATATCATTTTCATTAATACCTTCAGTTAAATTTTAAAATTTGTGTTTATAGTTTTATGTAGAAATAATAATTAAAAATATATAAAATAAATTTTCACGCCAAAACCAAATTCCGCTCACTTGTTGTTTCTAATAAGATAACCTTACTAGTAAAAAATATCATTGGAACATTCTGAGGACATCATTTTACATCTTCACATGTGTCCCAAGAATATTTTGTTAATATCGTAAAATATCCTGAGGATATACTCAGTATATCTTTATGTCCAATGTGAATAATATTCTTAGAATATCTTTCGGATCTTGTAATATCTTTCGGATATCCTAAGGATATTTTTAGAATGTTTAGTATTAAACGTAATAATTAATTTACAAAATATTTTCAGGATATTTAAATTATAAATGTAAAATATTTTATATTTTTTGGACATTTTTTAAGTATTTAAAATATAATACTTAAATGTCCCATGTATGTCCTGAAGATATTTTGTAATTTAATTTTCACGTTTAATATTAAACGTTCTACAAATATCCTCAGGATATCCGAAAGATATTACAAAATAATATTCTAAGAAAACTATCCACATTGGACATAAAGATATACTGAGTATATCCTCAGGATATTTTACGATATTAAAAAAACATTCTTGGGACATTTGTGAAGATGTAAAATGATGTCCTCAAAATGTTCCAACGATATTCTTTACTACTAAGGAAAGTGTAATAAAAAATTCAATTTTCAAGGAACAAAAATTCAATTTTCAAGGAACAAAAATTCAATTTTTAATAAAGTCCAATTTTGAATGAACTTTAAGATACCCGAGTAATCTTTTACTTCGGTATTTATTATTTCACTTAAAAATATTTCCCTATAATTTCTTTTCAAATCTGAAATGACACTGATTCATCGGTTGGATCATCGAATTTAATTGGGGTGTTAAGTAAAATACTTTACATTGATCATCAATAACATCAAATTGCTCAACGAATGGATGAGGCTGGTATGTCGCCCAGTAAAAGTAAAAATCTGTAAAATAAAACTTTAATCATGAAATTCATAGACAAGTAAACGTAGAATGTTTTAAAATTACTATGTTAAACTGTATCTTATAATTTTAAAATATTTTGATAACTATATGAACAGTTTATCTAAATGACATATTAATGCAGTTAATTTATGAAGCATGGATAAAAATAAAAAGAAGCGTTTCATAAAAGACAAAACTCTTATGAAAACATGATTATGAAATAACGCGAAACATTATGAAAAATTGCAAACATGAGAAAACATCAAAAACAAAAATTTATTCTATAAATTAATTACCAAGAGATTTCTAATTTAAGAGGATGTCAAAGGTAATTAACAAGTCAAACGGTGTCGGTAATGTAGAAAATTGTATTGTAATTTATAATAAATTGTCAATTCTGAACAGTTTTTAACGGTTTTATCAGTTTTTAATTGTCAAATTTTAATTGTAAATTTCATGCTATCAATACACAGATAATCAATGTTAATTAAGATAAGATGTCAGTTTCACTAAATGCCTGCATATGGTGTCAATTTGATAAAATGTCATTGTTCCAGTGTTTTAACCAGAATTAAAAGAAAATAATTATTAAACAGGATTACGTAATAATAACCGTTCATTTACTCCAGGTTTTCTAGCTTTAATGTGTGGTATAAACATTTTATTATACCAATTTAAAAAAACACCACAGCTTAGCCATCCTCTTTTTTCATGACGTATATACAACTGGCAACTGTTGTAAATTATTAAAACATTGGGGTTTATTTAATTCGCCAACAACAGGCAATTGTACTTTGTCTGTACCAGTAGCATTCGAGCAAACTAAAACAGTTATTCTTTCCTTCATTTGTTCTCGAATATAATCCATCCTTTGATTATTTGCAATAAATACTTTTTTGGAAGCTCTTTGTACAGCAAATCAGTCCCTTCTGCGTTATAAATATTTTCAGAATTGTATCCTTGGGTATATAAAAACATATTAAAGCAATCTTTGAAACCGGCTGCTCCCTCTATATCAGCAGACAATTGTTCATCTGTAAAGTTTTAAGATATATTAGAATATATATAATATATATTATGAATAATTTTCTGTCTGGTTTTGAGTATTTCTGTAACTAAAAATTATATTATAAAATTCATTTAAAGAATTCAACACGAATGTTTTAAAAACGAAAAATGTAAGTCAAATAGTTTGAAAATATTTGGTACTTTAAATAGCTATTTATGCACCAAGGGAGATTCAAATGAAAATCCATCCTCTTGAAATGTGGATTTTTGTGAATCTCCCTTGGTACATATATAATTTTTCGTCACTTGGGGAATGAAAAACGTCATTTTTTCAAAACTCCCTAGGGAGAGAAATGGTGTTTCCTTCCCCGAGTAACAAAAAAGCTTTTAGTTTCTTGATTTTATGTATAATTGATAGTGCAACTGATAATAACATCAATTATCACTCTATTAATGTAATAGCAAACCTTTTCCATCAAGGCAACGAATACTGTGACGCTCTTTAAACCTGGAAAGCCAGCCATCGCTTGCAGAAAATCCAGTTACCCCATCAATGATTTTATCAAATTCAATGGCCTTTTGTTTTAATATGGGGCCTGTAATGTGCTCACCTAAAATTCTTTTCTGCTTGAACCAAGCATATAAAAAGGTCTCGAGAGGACTTTCCTCGGTGGCTGAATATCTTTTTCATTCCTCAGTATTGCGACCTGATTTACATACTGCATTGTATTGTTTAATAATGATATTCTTGTTCTTAATAATTCTGGTGATCGAACTGGGATGAACCTTGCGTTTCTCAGTCAATTTAACCTTTTTCCAACCGTTTTCAAAATTCTCGATAATTCTTTTCTTTGTCTCCAAGGTTAGATATGATCTTCGTTCATTCTGAAAGAGCAACTTGATCAATAAATATTATGAATATATTTTTAATAAAAATATGTAGAATTACCTTATATTTTACTTAACATATAAAATTATTTTAATCTTCTAAAATTATATACAATTTATGTAATAAAATAATTATTTTTCAGTGCCATATAATATACATAATAAAAATAAAAATAAAAAAAAATCATAACCTAAGTTATATGCTTGGTATTTTAAATGTAACCTTTTAATAATTGTATTTCACAAACATAAAATGAATTAATTAAAATTCATATTAGTTTCGATTAATGTTAGTTTTGAAAATGCTTCCTCGTTTAAACCATTCATCACAAATAACAGTGCTAAATGTAAATACATAGTTATAAGTGGATTTAAATTTGACAACTAGTTTCATTTGAAAACTGCATTTTTACTTACACTTGGATTTTCTTCTGACATTATTTAATTTACGCGATCACAGAAAATATTCTTTAACGAGTCAACCTGTCCGACGTTTCAAAGCATCACATCAACAACACTAAAACATAACCTTATTAAAGATTACTGCGCACAGCATGTGAATATGTATGCGCAATATCAGCCGAAGTTTTTCGTTGCGAATGTTTCTGTAACACCTTATTTGTAGATTTGAGATAAAAATATTTTCCTGTCCATGTGCCAGTAAATGAAAATTTATTAAAAATTATTGAATGTACAAATCGTTATTAAAACTTATTAATAAATGGTTTTTTATAAGCACACATATTGTAATAAGATATTCTCAGTATATAAGATGACTCCCTAATAATGCATAATATTTATATGATATTTTATCGATACTTTTTTTAAAAAATAAAAATATTTTTTAAATATTCAAATATCCGCACGATTATATTTTTGTAGTATTTTATAAATATTTTGTAATATTAATGTAATATTTCACATAATATAGTGCAATATTATTGTATAATATTCCATAAATATTTTGAAATATAAATGGAATATAACATAAATATTATATGGCGGACATTTTAATATTTATAAAACATTTTCCGTAAATATTTCTTGCTATTCGGAGAGAAAAGAATATTAAAAATTAAGAAACCAGGGATTACAAATTGTAATAAACTGATTTCTTTGTTGACAAATATTAATCAACTAGTTTTCCATATAATGATATTTTGTAAGTATAATGCCAAAGTAGTAAACTTTTCATTAAAAATTGATACTTTTTTCTCTCAGAGTATTAGGGCTATTAAATGTCCTGAAGATATTGTATTCTTATAGGGTTGTATTTCTAAAAATTTTTAAGTATAAATATTGATTGATTTTCGAAAGTTTTTAGAAGTATTAAAAGTTCAAAGGTCACGAAAATAAATCAGTACAATTTTTAGATATAAAGACATTTATCAAAAAGTTTTAATAACGATGAAGTTTTAGTAAATTCTCTTTTTCTGGGAAATGTTCTCGTATTGAATAAATGAACCAAAGTAATAATTCGATATAAAAAATGAATTTATGATTGGTATATTGACGACTAAAAAATGTAAACACAAAAATATTACTAGAAGAAAAGTATCTGTCATGTAAAAAAAACGAGAAAATAGGACAAAAATTCCAAGCAATTAGACACACATGTGCTAATAGAATAGAAATCCGAAAACGTAAATAAAAAAAAATGTACTACCAATTAACTGTTTTAAAAAAGTTAGTTCGAAATATTATCACTCATTTGCTTGAAATTTGTTCATATTTTCTCCACTTCACAGGATGAAAAGGAACTACGAAAATAACTTCTTACAATATTATTTATTATTAAATGTTTTGTAAAATTCTTAAAGTTAGAATCCTAGCATCCCAGATAAATGGATAATCCAATTATTGTCCAAATATTGACGAACCCGATTGATAAACTTTGTTCAATGATTGATAAAAAATACGTCCGCATCAGATTTATCTGATTTTATCTGCATTTATACATCAGATTTAACACATGAGAAAAGTACTGTTTTTAATATGGCGCGTAATTGTAATATATTTAAATTATTTTGAAAAATGTTTTGAAAAACCTGAAATAAGGTTTTTGTTAATTATTTATGAATTATGTAACTACCGAAATTTAGGTGTAACTGATTGACATTTGCAGGGATGTAATTACTATTTGTATTTGTAATTACATATAACATTCGTTAGTTTTTTTAGTTTCGTACGGTAACTATGTATAATGTGCTTCCTCAGTGTACTTACATGCCAAAAGCTCTGTTCAATACCCCAGGGATTAATAGTGACCAAAATTGTACCAAAATTTAGTAGAATGTAATGCAAAAATGAGAGAATCATTGAGTATACTTTATTTGTAAAAATGTAATTTTAATTGCAAATGAATTTTTTTCCAATTTTGCGACAAGTTTGCAACAAATTTTGCAAGCAACAAATTGCAAAATGAAATTTTTTATGAATTAAAATGACATTTTGTATCAATTAACGTTTTTTTGAAAAAATATTACAGCTTGGCAGATAAAGTATATCAAATGACTCTTCAACTTTTACATTATATACTATTAAATTTTGGTACACTTCTGGTTACTGCTTAACCCTGGGTTTTTAACATTTTTAACGCTCTGAAAAATATATTAAAAGTTTTAAGAATGCTAATAGCCAAGGTATTTTAATACCGAAGATGTCATTAATACTACTTAAAATGTTAAAAGTTGAACTTACCAACACCTGACGGAAATGTTGGCACGAGTGGTTTAAGTGAAAAAAATCCCGGGTACAAAAGTGGATGATAAGGGTTGCCCGTGGCGTGATAAACGTGCGATGTACCCGGATAAATGGTCGATGGATTTCTCCTCGCTGCTGCTATCAAGGATGACGTGCTCCTCGGCGCTCTTTCATGTTGGACGGCTGAAAATGACATTCCTTTCAGAAAGCCCTGACAAACATTTGTATACTTATGCGAGAAGTACTCGCGGTACTGTGTGATTCGAAATATGCCAACGAAGAACATATTAGTGCAACATAATTATTTTTTGAATCGTTATTTTATAGAATTTTCTATATATGTATAAGTAGGTTATACGAGTGATTACAAATTATACACTATCTTTGAAATGCTTTCACAAGCAAAATAAATTCTTCTGTTTATTTAAAATTTCCATCTGAAAGTCTATAAAATCGAATGCTTCATTTTATTTTCACTTTGCATTCAAATTTGGCGCGGACGCGCGCGCGCATTAAGCTCCACATTGTGCAAATCCACTACAACTTCACGTTGTGCAAAGCCTTAAAAAAAATAACTAAATTGATATAAAACGTAAGAGAAATGTTTTAAAACATTATTCATTGTTTTTAAATGTTGAAACGTTTTTGTAACGTTGGTAAAACGTCAAAACAAATGTTTTCAAATTTACCAAAACGTTCTATAAATCAACTTGAAAATATGTTCAACTTTTAAGATGATGCTAAAATTTGGAACACAATTTTTAAACGTTTGCAGCACATTTTATAATCAATTTTGAAAATGTTGTTAAATATTTGTAATCTAAGTAAAATTATACTTTGATTATATGCATAAATTAAAATTATTTATTTGTTTCTTCACTTTTTTTTTGTTTGTGAATTCTTCTAATGTAAATTTTACATATTCGAAATTAGACTGGCACTGTGCTAATGAAAATGAGTTATTTTCTGCGATATCTTAACTACATTTCAAATGTATATTTACAAAGATCTCGAGCAGATTCGTCTTCTCACAACAGTCGTCATTGTTAATTGATATCACCGCAGCAATTAAGTGTTTGAACAATCCCGAAATTCAGGGTCGCGTTTTATCGGCAAGATTTCTGCGCTTGACACGATTTCTTATTGTATCATTGTGCATCTAGTGTTACATGTGGGTCCCTCGGTTTATCTTTCGTCATTTGCTTTTCTGTTTGCATAAGGGGATTTTTTACTACTGCACTATATCATATCATACAATTCAAACATATGAAAAATTATACATCCATTAAAACGACGGGCTTTGTTAAAAATATTATTAGTTTACTTTTTTGATTTTGAAAAATACAGTCGAAACTCGCTCTAATCAAAATGTTCAAATGAGTTCGAAATACAAAGATTAAAGTTTGATAAATGCCATGTAAAGTTCTATGCGAACAAAATTTCAGTTTTAATATTTGAATAAAGCAATAATTCATCGTATAAATACATTTTCCTACGAGTGTATATTTTTCTTAGTCTACAAATTCGTGTTTATTCCACATTTATTTAACTGTTAATTGCGGGAAAAGAAATTAGATTCTATTACTTTTAATTAGAGGTCGTAAAAGGAAGACATATTTCCTCGAAACCAAGTTTCTTTTATCTATTTGTCGATATGAGTCACAAATGTAGAATTTGACTGAAATTGGAATTTGAGGTTATTGAGAAGTAGTGCATACCGTCACGTTTCATATTCACTTGTAGACACTTTGTGAATCTGCACGCTTGACACTGGTTACGTCGCGAAACGTCGACGACGCATTGGCCATTTTCCTTGCAGACGTAATCTAAATTTCTGCAAAAGTTAAAGTCATCTCTGACATTATAATCATACTCATAATGGTGTACCCGCATCGCAATATTAAATCATATATTTGTTTAAAAAATTCTTTCAAATAATTGAAACGGTATTTTATATTATTTTTATTATAAATTAAATTATTGTTTTATTTGTTTAATACTTTTTAGTACTTTTAAATGGGATATATTTAATCCTTAGTAAAAATGAGACATACATGGTCCATATATGTTTTAACAATTTCATATAAGGAAATAATAAATTCATATATGGCCATATTTTTTCTAAGGAAATAATTAAGTGCCATATATCCACCCAGGCAGAAACTACCAACTTTTTGCCAACTTTGCAACCGATACAACGTCGTAACTACGTCGGTTCACGACGTTGGCAGCCGACATTGTATCTACGTCAATAGGATGGCAATATTATTAAGATGACATGTTCTTAAGTTTATACCATTCCATTTAATATTATTAAATTTAGTTTTGTTATTACATGTTTCTGTTTTGTGCACATTGGAATAGTATGCTGTTTTTGCATCTGACTAACCAGAGGAAAACGCTTCTTTGTGGACTCAGAGAAAGAATTTTCGAGTTCATCGTTTTGATATCTGGGAAATTGGTTTTGTTGTTGATTTTAATAAAAGCTTTATAAATCCAAAAACATTTTCAAATATAAATGCAGAATGTGGGTATACTTTTAGTAATTACGAAAATTAACCATATAACTTTTTTCTCAGTGTGGTGGATAATTGTTCATTACTAATGTATTGTTCGAAAAATGTGAAATAAATTAATTTCATTTACCTCGCGTACCTGCGGATCGAACGTTTGAAGAATCCTCGGCAACCGTCGCAACTAGACACACCATAGTGCTTCCCTGAAGCTTTGTCCCCGCAAACTTTGCACAGAGTCTCACCACGAACACCTTCTTCCATATTGAGATTTTTCTAAAACTAATTAAAGTGCAATAAACATACTTTATTAGTCGTAACTTTACGGTACATAAATATTGACATTGTCACATATACATTCTTTCAAACAATCACAGCTGCAATCTGAAAAACTTTCCCATGTCAGAATAAACATGTCACATATATAATATGGACCACGTAAGCACCCATATATAATAAATATATAGGTGGTATATATGTTATAAGTTGGTAAATTTTAAAAAATATATTTATCATAAATAGAATTATTTTTACATTAAGAATTTTTAAAAATATTAAATAGAAAATCTATTAAACATAAGAGGATTCTATTATTCTTAAATAGACAGTTTTGTGAGTGTATAATATTACTGTTTTTAACATTGTCTTAGATACATGTTGGTTTTTCAATAAAAATTACTGCTTTTTAAAAGAAAATATTTCAGTTTTAAGTATAAACATAACGTTCAAAACTGATGTTTTTGCTTTTAAAAGAACAATATTTATTCAACAGTTGACATAGAATTGAATCAAAGGTAAAAATAGTAATTTTTCTCAATGTGTGGAATATAATTTCAAAGACAATGTGGTTTAAATGTGTTAAATTTATAATTTGTAAATTAATGGTAACATTTTTAGCACAAGAATCAATAAAAAGTATATTTGTATATTTCTTTTTTAAAATTATAAAATTAGATTTATATAATATACCCATGTAAAAATAAACATATATCACTTATATGATGACATAAATGTCCCATATATAATACATATATGTCTATACATATGTCGCATATATATATTTTTATATGGGTTATGTCTTTTCAATATAAAATGAAATATTGAAAATGTCGGCGAAACTGTTTAATGTTTACACATAATATTTATAATATACTTCTTTAAATGTTACAAATATAAAATATGATATTTTACTATCATATGTTTAAATAATTACATTTTGCTGAACGTGAGTATTCTGCATTATTTGCCTTTCAATTATAGGTTTAAATTGAAATTGTTAAGTCAAATAGAGTAAAGTCAATCAATAAAGTTCAACAGACAAACAGGTGAAAGTTCGTAATTTGCTAAGAACAAGTAGAAAACTAATATAAATGCTAATTAATAACAAATTGAGTTTCAAATCATTTCCAAAATTAATACAGCAATTATAATTAATTAAAAATCAAAAAATCATATTTCTTAAACTTCCTAAAAATTACCACATATATTAAAATAATATATCTCAAATATTAAAAGTTTGCGGATATTACGATAATATTATTTTTATACTCTACTAATCTTTCTAGGATGTTATATACTAAATTCAAAACGTAAACAAACTTTGTTTTTAATTTGCGTTTAATTCCACTTTCATCTCCTTCAAAATGTAAACAAACAATCTTTATTTTCCGCGGATGACCTTCCAAATGTTTACAAACATTGTTCATTTACATTTTTTATTTTAAAAACGTCTCACTCTTCAGTTCCATTATGAAATAATATTATTCGATCGTGGGGATATGACTTTTTTTGTCTTTTTCTTTCCAGGAGTATTCCCACTTTCGCGGTATAAATAGTAATTTGTAGGACGTCATTTTTTCTGCATGTTACAATTATGTTGCCCGGCGGAGAATAGAATAAATTGTCTATAAATAAAAATTATTATAAATAAAGGAGAAAAAAAAGGAAATGTGATGTAAGCAAGCGGTAATGACGACGAAGGTGACAGTTGTAAGGGGCAAAAAGGCACGTTGTATCTCCACCGCCAAGAGCGGTTTACCCCCTTACCATTCTGCGCGATACTTCGCATTGTCAATGCATTATTGAGCCTGAGAAATCTACAGGTGACTCAGGCCCCTATTAGTGCGGGAAAGAGCGTGGCCAACATAGTTGGCCAAAAGGGATGTTACAACCTCAGAAAGTAATGTGAAAAAAAAAGATAAACACGTCAAAACACTTCACATTGGAAGCATTAAAAATACCATGCCGGTGATAGTCACTTTTATATTTATTTAATGAGACGCTTATGAAAAGAAAAGGCCGAAAATAGGCGTAATAAAAGTAGATCAATAATACAGAATTGCAATTAAAAATTATTTAACAAGGAGAAGTCGAAGAAATTTGGTCATAAAAGTAGTGGCACGAAAGCCTTGGCGGTCTCTTGTAAATAATCAAAATACAGTGTTTTTACTTTCTTATCGTTTTTTTGTAGAAATATTCCTCTAAATATCGCTTATTTTAATTGAAAACTCTGAAAAAGTTTGAAAAGTTTCAATTTTAACAACTTTTATGAAAAATATTCAGGTTTTTAAATTTTTCAAACTTTTCATTTCATCCTCTTAAAAGTAAACATTGCTAGCTAAGTTCGTATGATTTATTTTAAGGTTAAATGTTTCTCGTTGGACAACTCAAAATGAACATAACCTCTAAAATAATACATATCTATAAATATATTGTAAAGTAAAAATTCATTTAAGAAAAACGCAACGTACGTCAAAAGTTAAATAAGTTTAGAATGTTTTAAATTACTTTTTACGTATTTCAACAATTCTCAGAGAGCTATCTTTTGAAAATAAATTTGAAACAAACATCTAAATAGTTGTTGAAACCATTTCCAAAAGTTAGCTCTCGGAAAAAATTTGCAATACGTAAAAATTAATTTAAAACATTCTAAACTTGAGTTTTTCATAAATTAATTTTTATTTTACAATATATTTAAAGATATTTATTATTTTTGAGGTTATGCTCATTTTGAGTTGGCCAACGAGTGACGTTTCACCTTAACAAAAAAATTGGAACAAACAAGGATCCGAAGAAAATATTTTAAATTTACAAAATTCAAAAGAAATTTTATATTTCATGTTTAAGTAAATAATATTAACGCTCTATTATTTAGTTCCACGGAACAAACTTATTGATCAATGAAGATTCGTATTGATCGAAAGTAAACTTGAATTTTAATGGCGAGCTAGCTATTTTTAATTTTAAACTGAAGAGCGTTGCGAATCGCGATCGCGGATCGGTACTTCTAATGTCAATTCGATGACTTTCCGATAGTTTTGACAAGACGCAAGGTGTTGCACATACATAATGCAGTATGAAAATTTTTTTTTCACCGTCACGTCATGTGTGCCCTTTCGCAGAAAAAAATGCTGATTGATTGGGGAGAATCGATGAAAATAATAATTCGCGATCCAACACTGGTATTAAAATAAATCCGTTTTATACCGAGAGAAAATCAACAATTTTTAATAAAACTCCATTATTTTGGTGTCACACTTGCCGGATATCAAAATTTATTTGTTACTCCAATATAAGTTGTAAAATAAAATCATAAGAATTCTACAATAAATTTATTGGAAATAATAATATTGTGTACATGAAACAGGACATGAACAATTGCAAAAATAAAAAGAATGTGGAATAGAATGCTAAAAAATGCTGAAAAGTATTGAAAAATACTGAAAAACACTGAAACCTGCTAAAATTCGGTATTTTCAGCATTTTTTTGTTTTTTCAGGATTTTTCAGCATACATTTCCACAATGTTTTTAAACAGTTTTATAAGTGGGTAAAGAAACAAATTTTAAATGTTATATTTATAAATAAAAGAGAAATTGTTCCTTTTAAGAAACATTAATTTTTACTGAAAGACTATATATGAAGAACCATACCCTTATAGCAAGAAATGTTCCAGAATATTCCAAAAATATTGACAAAAATATTCCTATATCTGAGTTCAGAAATTTTTATGGTACATTTATGAAATATTAAAAAGACCTATTAAAACCCAAGAATACACCAGAAATATTCCTGGAACCGGACATTAGAATATCCTCTTGGTATATTCAGAATATTTTCAGATTGTACCAAAAATATTCCTTGGTATTAGAGATATTTAATGGCTTAACTTTTCATATATACCAAACATATATAAAAAATATATTTTTTCATTTGAAAATAACAGTATGTTTGTAATCTGTTTCAGAACTCAAATATTCATATGAACCAATTTCTCATAATATAATAACCACTCAAAAAAATATTAAGTTTGGCAAAAATTAAAATTTAGTTTACCAAAACTTGATATGCGTTAGTTTTTAAATTATAATGGATTATTTACAACTTTTTTCAACTAGTTTAATTGATTGAAAATATATGCATTAAATCGAGTATTCTAAAATAAGAGAAAAAGAAATTTTATACTGAAAAAATTATGTTGAACGTAATTTCAATGGTTCTGTTTATTTATTTATTCTTTTTTTTTACTACGTGTTTTGCCTTCTTGTCGTATTATTATGTAGGCATTAGGATCCAGAGTATTAATTTGTATTCCGTGCAGTGTGCCTTGCAATTGAAAAGGGATCATTTTCTATTGTAACGTGACTGAATTATAAATACATTAGTGTATGCTCCCTCAAGAGAAGCAACAACATCATTGTTAAGTATTTTAATCAATAATTATTCATTAAAAGTCAAAGCCGGAACGTTAAAGTTTTCAAGAAAATTAATTTATTTACTTCCCAATTGAAATATTGTTCATTTATATAATAACATTATATATTATGTCCCGGAAAATATATTTTTTAAAATATAAAAATATGAAGAAAAATAATTGTTTCTAAAATTATCAATTCCCTAGTAACCTGAGAAAAATAGGACAGAAAAAAGTACTGTTTTTAGCTGTTTTCTTCTAATTAATATTTTGTAAAAAGAAATATTTCTGTTTTATTTATAAATATAACATTTAAAACTAGTTTCTTTATTTTTAAAAATCAGTAATTTTTACTGAAAGACGAATATACATCTGAATTACAGTTAAAAACAGTAATTTTTTCTGTCATAATTTTCTCAGTATAACAATGAAACATATGTGGTTTATGTATGGTCCATATATGTTTGAAAATTTTCATATATGGAAATAAAAAACTCATATATGGACATAATTGATTCCAATATAAGGAAATTATCTCACGCTTTAAAAAAAACCAAACCAAAAAGAAAATAATTTTACAGATTTTCATCTAAATTTTCTTACTAACTTAAAGCATTTTTCTGTTTATAAAATAAACAATTCTTATAAATAAAATATATAATAATTATTGAACATTAATTTTGATGTTAAAAGAAAAATCTTATTTACCTTAAACTAATAAGTTTCGTTTAAAACTGTTCATTTTATTTTGAATTTTATTCCATTTTAAATGGACTGTATAAATAAAAAATATTTTAAAATTTCTTTTTAAAAGTGCACAAAAGGTAATATTATTTAAAGCTTAAAAGTCGTCCAAGTTTCCTTGGGCTTATTGCGAGTGGAATATAAGAACGTAAATAATGAATATTTGATGCAATCGAGGGATAAAGAGGCGAAAAGTTGGAAGGTGGCGGGATAGAAGAATTTACGTGGCTAGTGTAGCATGACCACATGTGGAGAGCGGACAACACGTGTTTCCGTTTTGATTTGCCGCACGATTTAATTTGTCTACGCTTTTCGCGAGTTTGACCTGTAACACGTGCTCTCTTCACACGATGGGCACTGATTGCGTGACTTTATCGGCCAGATTTCACGCGAGCGCCACAGAAACATATGGAAAGTCCAAGTTCCGACCTCATAAATTATTATTCTAGTTTCTTATAAACAATTGTTTTTGTTCGTTAAATTTTTAAGCGCCCTTCAATAATGTACGGACCCCTTGAAAAATTGAGGGAAATATTTTTCCTTTTTCAATTAATATTTTGTTTAAAGAGAAGGATATTGTTATTATTAAAATGTGACTTTTACATTGGGCAAAGTAAAGTGAGAATCATTAAATTTCTTAGCCATGGCAAATAATTAACTAGTATTAAGGCACATTATGACTTGTATATTATTATAATATTTATTATATAGTACTATATCAGTTATATTATATAATATTATTATAATATTTACAGTATATATACAGTATATATACTGGAAAAAAATTAAGATGAAATGTTAATGGATGGCCAACTCGGAATTGACATAACCTCCTTAGTAATAAATATCTTTAAATATATTATAAAATAAACATTAATTTAACCCTTTTTTGATGCACCTATGAGCATTGACATCACATTTTGTTTATGTTACAGTTTTTTTTGTCAGTTTGATATCAGCTATGAATATCAGTTTGAAACTTTAGTTATTAAAGTATGTAAATTTTCAAATTGATATTTGAGGAATATTACAAGAATTTAAGTATAAATCCCGTTTGCTAATAAAAGCTAGTAATTTATTGTAAAATCTTTGCATCGTTTTCAATTTATTTTTCTTCCTGTAACAATATAATCCGACTACTTTAGGCAATATTATACTCACATTTCTGCAATATTGTACAATATGTAGCAGTATTAACGGATTATTTTCTAATATTTAACAATATTATACGACTATTCTTGGAAATATTATAATCCCATTTCTGCATTATACAATATTTAGCAATATTAACTGAATATTTGCTAATATTTAGCAATATTATACGACTATTCTTGGCAATATTAATATCCCATTTCTGCATTATACAATATTTAGCAATATTAACTGAATATTTGCTAATATTTAGCAATATTATACGACTATTCTTGACAATATTATAATCCCATTTCTGCATTATGCAATATTTAGCAATATTATACGACTATTCTTGGCAATATTATAAACCCATTTCTGCATTATACAATATTTAGCAATATTAACTGAATATTTGCTAATATTTAGCAATATTATACGACTATTCTTGGTAATATTATAATCCCATTTCTGCATTATACAATATTTAGCAATATTAACTGAATATTTGCTAATATCTAGCAACGACTATTTTTGGCAATATTATATTCACATTTCATCAATATTATACAATATTTAACAATATTATACGACTACTCTTGGAAATATTACGATCAAATTTCATTAACATCGTACAATATTCGTCAATATTATACTCTTACCGGGTAATTAGTGACGAAATTCCGCATTAAGTATAAAATAAATCGTTCATTGATTCGGTTCCGTGTATAATCTCGTGACTACGTTAAATGCAACATATGCGCTCTTACTTAATGACACGTGATAAGGTAACGTAACAACAATTGACATTATAAGTCGCTAAGTATCAATTATATGACGTCAAAAAAGTTGTCTGGTCTATAACAGGTGCTTTTACTCACGCGGGCCCTTCCAAACTTCTTTCATTGTGCGCCGCGCGTCGCTCATAATCAGACGTTCAATCAATTTTCACGGGGAACGATGCATTTTTTATCGCGAGTTAGTCGCTCCTTAAAAGCCATCGGCGGGGCTTTAGAAAACGCGAATTCCGCGACTAAAGAACCGCTTTATAATTTAAAAGCGAGCTGCATGTAAAGAAATGTTGCGAATGGCTAACGACGAATTATTCACACTTATGTTGTTAAACTATGTTGTTAAACTATGTTGTTAAACTAGCGACTTTAATTAGCTTATTATTCAATTATAACTGTAATAAAATCTGTAATAAAACATGGAACTGAAGAATGAAACGTTTTTGAAATTGGAATACATAAAAAAACAGTGTTTGTAAACATTTATAAGGACAAATTAATGAAATAATAATAATAATATTGTTTGTTTACGTCCAAAGTACATTAAAATGGATGTAAATACAAAATAAAAACAAAGTTGTTTACATTTTGTATTTTGAAAACGTTTCGTTATTCAGCACCATTAATAAAACTGTAATTTTTATATTTTCGGAGATATCATTGTCTTCTACTTTATCTTCTTCTTCTTCTTCATGTTCTTCATTTCATACATGATGAAAGGTCACTTGTCATACGTGATGAACAAAAACGTAAATATATTGCATATTTTGCGGAATTTATGTTCAAACGCGATAGTACATTTGACAATAGATATATTGTCGAGGACGCGTGATATAAATGAAGAACAAGAAGAAGAAGAGGCAAAAGATCAGGAACAAGAACAAGATGCAGATGAAGATGAGGAAGAATTGATCTTTACTTCTGCTTTCTAGATTATTATATATTAGACTATTATATATATCTCCATATTTTATTTTATTTTTTTATTTTGTATTTTTTACAAAACCCCTCGGTTTAAACCAATTACGGGGTTATAATAATTATAACATAAATTTCATAACTATGGCGCATTGACAAAATTAAAAACTGTACTCAACAGTTGCTGCATAGAATTAGCGGATAAATCAATAGTTCGATCTCTCTCACACATCGCATTAACAAAAATCATCATTTTATTTACTCTTGAGCTATTCACATATCTATTGGGGGACGGTGAAGCGAGAAACGGCCTGAAGTTTCTGGAAGAGAACCTAGGAGTGTTAAATTGAATTTGGGAGAGTAAGTACGGGCAATCAACAGAATATCTAATAATTTTAATCAAGTACATAGCATTATGAATTTGACGACGATTTGACAGGCTATCCAAATCATATTTAGTTAACAAGACCAATTGGTCAATACCCCTAGGGGATAAACACCAGTTTTCTTGAATTCCAGATACTTCAGGAACCGCCGTTGACATTTTTATTTTTATTGTTTTTATTTTGTATTGACATATATATATATATACGTTATTTTTACCCATCAAATAATTTATTTCTTTAAAATCTAACTGAACTAACCACTTAGGTCCAGGTATCGTTGGAAGTAATTTTGGTCCTTTGGAGCATATCTCTGAAGTTGATATTTTCAGAGTTATGGGCGAAAATTTACACGCCCAACTCGATCCGGACGCACTCCGAAGGACTATATTGTCGTCTACAGGGAGATAATCCCCGCACTTCTAAATGATATAATAAACGTTTTCTGTTTATTTTTCTTTTCAATTTTAAACCAGATCCGCCCCTTTTTCATTTTCATTAGGGACAAGATAGAAAGGGACATGACTTAATAATGATTCGATTCATTTGTTATCATAATAGTATTAAACTTTCGCGCTCGTACATTTTTTATTTGAATTATAGGCAATAAATTTTAAAATTAAACTCAACCCTTTGTTTCGATGATGGGTCGCTCAGCGACCAACCTACTACCGATCGAATTATAAATCATTTATGAAATATTGTAATTTAAGTATCCACTGTTACATATATTATATTCCAGGGTAATAATATAACTTTTAATTAATGCTCTTAAAAATGTAATACAGAAAGGGCAGAATTTATGTTGAAACACTAAATATTGTATTCTGCAGCTTATAGTAATATTCTGCATTTTATATCATATTAACAAGTGAATTATTAAAGTAAATAAAGTAATTTTATCTGAAATGAGATATTTAGATAATTTTAAAAATGTGTGGTAAAAAAATGAAGAGTTAATATTAATTTTTAGACATTTTAATCTTTAATTACTAAAAATTATTATTTTTTATTTCTATGGATAAAATCAAGTATTAAATATTTTAACACTACCCTAATAGCAACAAATATTTATAAAATCTTTACGGACAATGTTTTACAAATATTTAAATGTCCGGCGTATAATATTTATGTTATATTCCATTCACACGGAAAAACATTTTCGGTGAGAACTAGTAGAAATTTATGAATGATACTTAAAAGTCCTAGCTGCTAATGGAACAAGTAGAAATTTTGTATATAACAGGTAAACAAAGTTTGTTATGGTTATATTATTGAAACAGTAAAGTAGTTTAGGTGTTATTACCACAAATTTAAATTTAAATCATATGCGATTTGACAGCTACGGTACTAACCTTATTCATTATGTCAACAGAAGTACAAAAATATATTGGACTTCGATAATTTAATGTGGAAAATTATTAAAAAAAATTTGAAAGAAACTAGTCAATAAGAATTTGTTCATATGTCGTTTATTAACAGCGTCTATTGTAATTTATTTGTTTAAAATCGACAACATTTATTAGGTTAAAAGTGACAACATAAACAAACCACTTACATAGCGGCGCTAGTGTTTTGTTCACTTTTACGAACCATTTATCTACGAGTAATAAAAATTTAGGTAATTCACCTAAAAATTATTTTTCACTTAAATATAAACAAATGTGTTTTGTTTTCATATAATTTTTTTCTCAGTCACCTTTTCCTTTTTATGCAATGAAAAACTTATAATAAAAGATCTATAGACTTTTTCAGGATAAATTAAAAGTATTTATAAGTACTTATTACTAACCTGAATTACTTCAAGTTAATAGTAAATGATTTCAAAAAGTTAACTCTCTTCATTAAAGAAATTATACGTCAAGACTGTAAAAGTTAAATATATTTCTCAGCGTGTAAAAGAAAAATAATTTACTGTCGAATGTGAAAAATATTTCTTAAAATGTACACTGAGAAAAATTCATGAGCTATATTACTTTCAATTCCACGGTGAGCTTACGTATAATTGTTAAAGTGAAACGAATTGTGCTGAAAACAAGTGAAAATAATCTTTAAAATCAACTTCATCAAGTACTTGTTATAGTTTTTCTTCAACAAACCCCAATTAGCTCTGAAATCAAGACTCTTGGAGTTGATACAATTATTGAAGAAACTGAAGAAATATCGTACATTTGTTTAAAACTCAGCATGGAGTTGTGCGTATTTAAGTTCATAATGGAGTTGACAAAAGCGAATATCGTTTGTAAATAGAATTTCGCTTTGTCCGTATAATGAATGGAAATCCTATTTAATATAAGAATATTCTATTACTCTTAAGGTGAAATGTCACTCGTTGGCCAACTCAAAATGAGGATAACCTCAAAAATAACACATATCTTTAAATATATTGTAAAATAAAAATTAATTTATGAAAAACTCAAGTTTAGAATGTTTTAAATTAATTTTTACGTATTGCAATTTTTTCCCGAGAGCTAACTTTTGGAAATGGTTTCATCAACTATTTAGACGTTTGTTTCAAATCTATTTCCAAAAGATAGCTCTCTGAGAATTGTCGCAATACGTAAAAAGTAATTTAAAACATTCTAAACTTGTTTAACTGTGGACGAACATTGCGTTTTTCTTAAGGTGATGTATCAAGTCTTTTGTCACGGAGTTAGTGTCTTTTATAGTCAAAATTTAATTAATTTATATTTTATGATCTACAGACCAGAGCGCTTTTCTATGGACACGGGAATATAATTTAATTCGGAAACATATAATAACTGATGAATGTTCTCAACGTATTTTGGAATGTGCTGCTTCCTTTCGAGCAGACGACAAAAAAATCGCATATTCCAAAATACGTTGAGAATATTCATCAGTACATATATTTTTATGAATCAAATTATACGCCCGTGTCTATAGAATAGCGCTCTGGAGTGGCATCACGAAACGTCTGTTCGGTTCGTTTTCGGCTCGCTTTCGGTTCGCTTTCGGTTCCCGTTCATTTCGTGCTCAGAAAATTTTCATTTTCTGTTCGTCAGCATTTCATTTAGAGCCCAGCAAACGTGAAATTATTGGAAGTTTTTAAAATTATTTCTATTCAATAAAAATCAATTAAGGATTGTGCACTTGTTGTTAAAACATTTTAGATCTATACTGCATCGAAAAATATTAAATAATTTTCAATAAATTTAAAAAAGTTTCAATAAATTTGAATTAAGAATAACTTTTGAGAACATATTGAAACATTTTGAAGAAAATTGATTTTAAAAATATTTAAAATAGACCCTGACGAAACCTACGACTTTTTAAAAGTTATTGACGATCGTGTTTTTCAATAATTCTTTACACTATATTTTGAATCAATAACTAAATCTGTTTCGCCTAATATTAAGGTGAAAAATTTTGAATAAATGCAAGCATTTTAAAATGTTTTAATGATTGTTTTATATACTATTGAAGATAGTTTGCTTGAAGAGCTCTTATCTAAAGAAAATCAGTATGAACGTGCACTAGTTATATTGTAAAAAAATCGAAATCATTTGAAACAGAGAAGGAAAACAAAGAAAAAAAGTTAGACTTAAGTATTGGTAAGCAGAATAACACTTTATTTAAACATTCTTGTTTGACGTAGTTGTTAGGTTAGGTGTGAATATTTCTTTAAAGTAGAGTTTTCTTCCTATTACTTGATAACAAGTGATCATTTTTTGGATAAATAAAACACGAAGATTGGCTCGATGTTATCAATCTTTCTTTATTTTGATAATTTTGTGTCCATAAATTCAATAAATTTCAATAATTTTTAAAAAGTTCACACATTTACCCCATCATTCAGAAAAATCCATTTCAAAAATTTTTAATTAAGTATTGTGCATCCAAAACCTTTATTGAAATAATGTTTCAATAATTTCGCGTTTGCTGGGAGGTTAATCATAATAAACGGCAAAAATATGCTGTAAGTGCATAAATGAAATGAATTAATACACACTCGACGCTCCCAGTTTCAGCCTTCCCATTTTCAACGTGCTCCCATTTTCAGCGAAATTTCTTCCCCGTTTTCAGCGGAAATGTTCCTATATCCGGTTCGCTGTGTAACCATTAATAACTGAAT